>JABASP010002065.1:0-23009 GCA_019776565.1 Sminthurinus signatus | reverse complement strand
ATGATATACTGTACATTCTACACTACACACTACACATCCTGCAGTCGGAGGCAACTAAAAACTAAAACCACAATAAAATAGCTCGAGCTTCACAAACCTCAGAGGCTTTACTGAATCTCCTTTAGAGCCTATGGAAGGATGCGCATTGAGGATAGACACAAAACAGAAAATAGGCTGGAGGTTGGAAGGTACAAAACACACAGCAAACAGCACATAGCACACAACATGAAGTATAAAGCTTACAGGTGTGCACCGTGCTCTCTGTTTACTCTACGAGTCCATAACCTTCAGCGATATACAGGGGCTTAAAAACTATCGCTCTTGTTTTGACTTTGCCAAGTTTCCAGTCTCCAGTCTCGATTCTTGAGTATGTACATTGTACATTGTACACTGTGTAGATTTTTGCCAAGGGATCATCTCTCGTGTTCGTGGAGCGGGTAACTGGCGTCCTCAAAAACTTGTTCTTACACAATCTAACAACTTTCACCTTGCCCACTTTCCCATTTTCACTGTATTAAATCCAAACACTACTACTAGGTTTTATATTCTAGAATCGAAATTCGAGATGGGAGAGGATGCCCATCATGCTACCTGACAACGTCATACTCTTATACTCTTATATTCTTGTTTCTTTCAAGTAAACACACTGAATACACCTAAATACAGGGTACAGGTATCATGCAGATTTGCTTTATATCTATAATATACAATCTAAATTACATGCTCTGCCGTGAAAAATACAAAAAACCCATTTCCCCCAAAGTTTCTTCCTTCCTATTTGCTGTTTGTTGGCCGTCTGGCTGTTTTGTATAATGTTTGAAGAGGAAATCAATCAAAGGAGCAAAGAAAATGACGCACAAGGGATTTTTATATATTTCACATCCATAGAATAAAAATGTAGAGTGAAGGAGAATGGAGAAAGTATAGAAAAAACGACGTAGTAATATCCAATTTAAAACTTGGAACTTGTAACAGTCGTGATCTTGATCTTTTTTAAAGTTTGTAAACTTTCAATAATCAATAATCCATAGTCCATAAGTAATCACGAGTCATTTGAACCTTTTGGAAGGTAAAGTAAAGTTTCAAGTCTCATGAGAAATATTGTAAATTGTACACTGTACACTGTACATTATACATTGTACATGGCAAATGAAAGGTCGACTTGACTCATCACTGATTAAATGAGAGATGAGAGACAATAATGAATGGATCTGCAAGGTTAGTTCCTTATAGAAAGTAAAACGCAGGTCAAAGTTTACAGATATGCTCTTAAAACTATAGACACTGAAAACTATAAACCATGGACTTGGAATTTCGAATGATACAAAATAAAGATCTATCAAAAGGTCCAGAAAATTATTTTTTGGGCAAAGTTTACTTTACTTTCTCCACAAGTTTCTGGGTTTCTTCATTAGGGTTTTATTTCTCAGCCTAGTGTCCATTGCCCATTGTTCATTGTTCACTGGGAGTCACAGGCGGTGACAATGACAGTGTAGAAAATACTGGATGCTTTTTATTAGCTTTTTAGTTTATTATGAGTTTTGTTACTTTCATCGCTCATCATTCTTCACGAACTTGTTCTTACATGAGCCAACCCAACTCAAATCAGTATGGTGTATTACATATTAAATACATATTAAACATCTATAGTAGATTGGATTTGTGTGTATGTGTGTATTTGTGTAGTGTGTACCTGGAATCCAAAAGTCTCATCAAATTGGGGATGGCGTGTCATTTTCTTGGGTTTTGACTGGAGTGTTCGTCGTTCATCAGGGAATAGTGAGACACGAACGAAGGGGTTGCAGGAATAAGAAAATGTGGACGTGGAAGTTGATGAGGATGAGGATGTGGATGCGGAGGGTGGTGTGAGAGAGCTGGAGCTTGTCCTTGTTATTGTTTCCGTGTGATTGGAGGTTCCAGTTGCACCAGAGGAAGTTGTGGAGCCACAAGAATTGGAGGAGGAAGTTGCGGAAGAGGAGTTGAGACCATACGAACTGCTACTGCTACTACTGCTACTTCGCCCCGCCAGATTCCTCGCCTTAATCAAGGTGACGAGGAGTCTCTCGGTATTTGTGTCATACTCTAGAGCGAACCACACTCGACCGTAGTGAATGTCGGGGTAGTCCACACTATCTTCTTCTTCCGCATCAGGACGTGATTTGTAAAGTTCCGGATTCAATCCACCAAGAAAACTAGCACCACCTGTACAAAAAAAACAAAGAACAAATATTATTATTATTATTAATATTGTTTCTTTTGAAATAGCTACAAACGAAGTCCGAATTGAGATTACGAAACTTGTCACGAGTCATGAAATTTTACTTCTTGTAGCTATTTATTTTACAATAGTTCTTTGGAATTTAACATTTAAAATTTTGACAACCAAAAATGACAAAATGCCTTTTAAATATCTTTCAAAAGCTTCCATTTTCAATAAATAGTGACGTCTTTTGACAACGGAAACCACAAAACTCCGGTCAATAAACCGCCTCATTCCAATGATGAGACGAGCTACTCAATAAACTCTGTACTCTGTGCACTGTACTTTGAACATTGTACATTGTACAGTGTATCTATTATTGATTTTGACAAAAAGTTTATGACACTTTATGAAATTTGAAATGATAAATGATCCAGCTCATTCCAACTCACAAAGAAAATGGAGAAGAGGTAACTTTGGAATTTCTTGCCCTATTATTCTGAAAGTTGCAACTTCTTTGACTTGTTCTCTTTTCTTCTTCTCCTCTTACTATCTCCGTTACATCATGTGCAACGTGCACATTACATTATATATTATATACAACATAATACTATAAGTTTTAATGAGAAAATTTTCTTGTTTTTTCTTCCTTGTCCTCTTCTCTCTTCTCTACCTTTTGCCTTCTGCCTTCTGGCTTTCGAGTTCCGAGCTTCGAGTTTAGCTCTTTCCCTATAAAACCATTGTTAGAATCTGGACTTATCCGCTCTGTAGTTAGAATAATACGTATTACGTAACAAGTTTATGCAACATCAGTGACTTTTGTCCTGGGAAACTTTTCCTTTTCTACGGCATCTTTGTCTGTTTCTGTTTCTATTTCTATTTGAACCGACAAAATCTCCCATCTTTATCCATATCCGTACATACATAACATTCCCTTCTGTTTTTTCCTCTTATATAATATTCACTTTTCTTTCATCTAGATTCTGGATTCTGGGATTCCGGGATTCTAGGATACTGGGTTTTGGAAACGAGATTTCTATGACATTGTATATTGTAAAGCATGGAGAATGGCCATGTCTTTAACTTTCTCTATCTTCTTCTTTGTCTGCCTATCGGATCGGATTTTCCATTCCATTTTGGTTTCTGGTATTCTGGAGGAGTTAAAATCTCAAGGGAATTGAGTTCATAGGATGAAATATGTGTCTCCTTACACCACCATATACTTTATGCACAAAGAAAGTGGGGCGTCTGGGCTGATCTGTACAAAGAACAGCCTTTGTGTGTTTCCACAGGAGCGAATGAACCTTTCTCAGGTAATTTGGAGTTGAGGTACGAGACATCTTTTTCTTTTAAGGCCTATCTGAACAAGTTGGGAGGTTGGGAGGTTGTGAAGTTGGGAAAGAAAGGAAAAGACAAGAGGAAGAAAATGTGGATGTTATAATGTAGAGGTTATTCAACTCACACTTCGGTTCTTTATTCTTTATTCTTTAATTCCACTCGAGGAAATGACAAATGTTGACCAGTGTGGAATGTTGAATGTGGGAGAAAGGAGAACGGAGAAAATCAGACAGTGCTGCAGCTGAACACTTGGGAGAATATGTACAATGTACAATGCATAATCTATAATATATGACAAACGACAAAGTGTGGAAAATTCACTGTTTAAAATGTTAGACATGCCGTCTTTTAATGATAAAAGTAAAGTTGGGGTTCTCAAAGGGAAAATTAAAATCGGGAATTTCCCAGACATGGATGAAATGAACATGGAAAAAGGAGTAGGATCAAATGGAATGAAATGAGAGAAAAATGAAAAATAATGAGCTTTTTTATAGAATATTAGTAGGATAATGTACTCTCAAACCAAAAATAATAAAAGTTTTTGACTCGTCCTCCTTCCTATGCTTTAGCATATAGACATCCTTGAATTCCTTTACAAAATCACAAAGGGGGAGGAGCCAAAAACTTTTATTATTTTTGGTTTGAGAGTACAGTCTGGTATTTAAATTCAAAATCCAACTTGATAATTCTTTCTTTCTTTTGTAGTGAGGATCAAAGGATTGTTATGGAATGTATTGTAATTTGAATTCTCAGCAGGAATTCAACGTTGTTTTATTCAGTTTTCAGTTGTCATTGGCAACTTTTTAACAAGGGAGCTCGTCACCAGACAGTTTTCTTGAGAAAACGCGGATTTTAAAAGTCAAAAATCCTTGTCGCTACAAGTTTCTTTCCAGACTTTCTTTGGATTTTGTATTCTGGATTATTCTTTGTGTCTGGAAATTTTCAGAAGTTTAAAAATTAAAAAGAGCAGAAAATGGAAAATGGAACGAGGCAAGTGAGACTCAAATCTCAAATCAATCGTAAATCTCAAAGCTCAAAGACCAAAGACCAAAGACGTTTCATGTACAGATAAAATAATTAACCGGGATCTAAAATCAAAGTCTAATTAAAATGTTTATTGATTTCAAAGTGGGAGTTTTCCAACTTTTTTATTCGTTATACAATTATTAAAAAAAAGAAAAGAAAAATATTACTTATAGATTCATTCCCCATTTATAACTTATGCAAGAAAATACGGTGGAAAAAGTATGCTGTAATGTCTTATTAACTTTTGGCTTTTTGAATGAGGATTGTTTTTCCATTGAAATCTCATTTCTCATTTGATATTCATATCACAATTGAATAGTTAATTAATCTGCAGACTGCAAAGTGGCTTTTTATGTTTTAGGCCATGTTTGACATTTGACAGTGAGTAGAAGAGAATGAAGAATGAGCAGTCTACAAATATTAGCCTGCCTTGACAGTTCTAAGCTCAAAGTTGAGGAAGGGAAGAGAGAATGATAACAAATAACAAAGTAGGATAGATGATGGTGGACCGAGAAAAGACGAAATATGTAATGAAATCATACAGTATTGTAAAGCTGTAAATCTCAAGTTCTAATCCAAATCCAAATCCAAGGCAGAAAGTTCACGACCTCAAATAATAAATAGTCAAGTCAAGTACAAAATGTTATTATTTCCATTCTGCTTTTCTTTTCCGCTTCAACTATTTTATAATTTCAACAGAAAAAGGAAGAAGGAAGCTGAAGAAAGATGACAGGAAAATCAAAGTCTGAACTCTAAACTCTACAAGTATTCAAGTATAAAGTATTATTATGGTACATCATATTTCATACTGTGTAACAACAACATTATGCAATGTTGGTTCTGTTGATCGAAAAATATCCGGAAGACGATGATGCAATTCCCGTGCACGTTCTCTCACGTATATGTATCAATGTATCATGTATAGTGTATAGACTTAAAGCGTATACACAGTATATTATATATAATAATAAAGAAGACACGTCATGTTACGATTTACTTTGTGTGCCTTGCTCATGTAAGCCCTTTGAATACACAGCACACAGCACAGTTCAGTTCAGTTCAGTTCGGTGTGGTTGCGAATTGTGGCAGACCAAAAAGTTTTGTGGCTCGAGGTCAAGAATTCTGTATGGTATATTTCGTATCTACAGGGAAATTTTAAAGTTTCATCATGTTTTCACAGTCTGGAACTTTTTGAAACGCATGAACTACGATACAACCAGAAACTAGAAACAAGAAACTATAAACAACCAACCAAAACAAAGTCCATTTTCATGCCACATAATAAAAGCGGACAACATGTTGACTATATTATAGTAACAAAGTTGTGTGTACAGCCAGAACTAATTCCTAAAAATGGGATTCTCCGTACCATAAAATTTCAATCTACTTTGTTTCATTAGAAAATAAAGACGGAATTTTATATTTTACTAATAACCGTATAAATAATCCTAATAATTCTAAAATAATAAATTTAATACTTTAGACAAAACTTTTTTTAATAACAAATATAATTTTTCAAGTCTCCATAAAAATCAACATTTTGGCCTCATCACAAGTATTTTTATACGAAATTTTACATGATCTAACAATATTATTTAGAACTACAACTATTTTTAGTTTCTATTACTTAAAATTTAAAATATTGAACTGAAAGCAGAGTTTATAAAAGACAAAAACTTCAATTGAATTGAAAGTGGGGCCTCATAAAGTTTAAAACCTAAAGTTTGGGTTGTTTTTGTTTCTTGCTCTTGTTTTTGTAAAGCATTGACGTTTTGTTTTTTTTGTAAACTTTAAGCATACAAATACGAATGCGAATACGAATACGAGTACAAAGGCTAAAAGTACAACGTATGACTACTGACAGTTTCTCCAGAACTCCAACCACATCAATGCACTGGATAGAGCAAGAGGGAAGGTGACGAAAAGCTGTGCAGAGTGTAAGGAGAACTTTATAGGAGAATGTTTTGACTCAAGTCTGGAATCTGGAATGGGATTGAAGACCTTGAACGGATACGCTTGTAGAATTATAGATTATAAATTCTATAGTCATTGACTGTTTCCTCGACAGTCAGTTCAACCAAACTTTCAAACCTTTTTGTCACAAGAGGAGAAGAAAGAAAGAATAAAAGTGAGAGGAGAGAAAGTTGAGACAACATTTATCTGAACCAAAGTCGACGTTCTTTTCTGAGCCGTCTTTATCAATTTCTTCACATCCACATCCACACTCACACGCATTTCACTCTCTCTTTCTTCTCCGTCATCCAAAACCCAAACTCAGATACTAACAGCTAGTCTAATATGTCTAATAGAAACTGATAGACAACTGGTATAATACTTATATAATGGATTCTGAATCTATGTAAACAGCCTTGCTGAGGAGTTTATCATTGATCGTTGTTTGTAGAGGAAAATTCTGATCCAAATCCAAGGTCAAATCCAAAACTATTGCATCAATTTGACTTGAGATTTGACTTGTCTACTTCCAGCATATCCTATTCTTTCACCATTTCACTAGACATACCTTACATTATTTCTCATATCAACTGCATATACTGCATGCTATGAAAATATAGTTAATAAAGTTAAAAGTCCTCACGTGTCTGCTTTATATCGCCTTAAAAGCTTAATGCTTTAGGCTCCGAAGACAAAGCTAACTACAACAATACGACATTGGTATCTCTCTGCTACTAAATTTTACTGTTTTATGTTTCGTTTCCACTCTTAAAACACACTCAATATAGCTTGAAGTTTGTCTTCTAGATGGTGCCACCAATGAATTTTAAATTTGCCCGCTAGATGGCGCTACCAATGAATTTTAAATTTGCCCGCTAGATGGCGCTACCAATGAATTTTAAATTTGCCCGCTAGATGGAGACACCAATGAATTTTAAATTTGCACGCTAGATGGCGCTACCAATGAGTTTTGAATTTGTCCGCTAGGTGGAAAACTGACAAATCAAATGTGCACAGACTGACGGACAGAAACGACGATTACAGTAGTCAGCTTCGCTTCCTAAAAATCCAATGTGGATTTGAATTCAAATGAAATTCCTGCTTTTGATTCTGAATACTTGAAATTTGAATATTTTCCCAATGCATGAATTTACCCATTTTGATTGTAGGAAACTGAGCCTCTTAAATTAAAGTTAATGCTCAAGCCCTGAAACTTCAAAAGTCAACAGTCAAAAGTCAAAACATAATAAATATTACATAAAAATACTTGAAAGAATTAGAGCCGGAGGCCAAAGTCGACATTAATAAAGTAAAAAGTATGAACAAATCCCATGTATTATGCATTATACAACGGATTTTTCGACAAAGCTTTGTATCTTTCAACGTCCATGTCACGTACATACGTGTGTACAAAAGGAGTAGAAAACTGCGTTGTGAAAGTCATGTATATTAAATTGCACGTATGATTCGCATGCATATGTATCTAAGTGTATATGATCCTGTGCTCTGAGGTTTTATATGAGAGGTACGTACTTTCACGCACACGTCACGTACATCATACACCGTACACCGTACATAGTTTGGAGTTTGGAGGGTAAAAGCAGATTGACACGCAGACGAGGAGATAGACGATAGACGATAGAAGACAGACGAGTCGGAAGAGAAAATGATGAGGATGGAATGTACATTCGTAGATGTAGTGACTAGTGACAGAGAAATCGATAGACACACAGCACACAGGCAGATGTTTGGACTTACCTATTCTACCTTGGGCTAGTTCTGTGGAATTCCATCCCATTTCCCATTTCCCATTTCCTTCCCAATATTCTTCTACCTTTACTTTTACCTTTACTGTGCTTTACTCTGGTGTAGACTACATGTGTTATAATTTCATTTTTATTACACCGAGTTACGCTTCGTTCCCCAATTCTTGAATGTCGGACTATTTTTGAACCTCTCTCTCAGCAAAACTGTTCGCTGTGTACAGTCGACTGTACAATAATTACATGATAAATACCGTAAAAATCTACCCATGGTATGCGGTGTGCGTAATACACGTGTAACATCTACATCTACATGTTCATGCATTGGGCCGATGCTCCGAATCCAATCAATTCATGCAAACTCCAAAATCCACATGTACCGCGTGAAGCAGGAATAGACGAGACAACCTCAACACCATTTCCATTTTCCACGTTGAGTCAAACCAAAACCAAAACCAAACCCATTCAAATTCCACGCACTGATTTTTCTCTGGCGGACTATGGACATTAATAAAGTTCAAAGTCTTTTCTAAATGACAGTCAAGACATTAATATCAACTTTAACTGCCGTACGTTTTTACGTGTGCACAAGGCACAAGGCACACTTTTGCCTCATCTGCAATACTTATAAATTATAATGTATGCACATTAAATAAAAGGCCGTCGTCCTTGTTATGAGTTCAGTTCAGTTTATGTACTAGCCTATTTTTTTGGAGTTGTCACTCGATCAAGTGGATAAAAAACACAATTTTGGTGACATTCAAAATACTTATTTTGAGTTTTCTTATCCATCCCAGCGATTCATTTTATATAAATGTGGCTTTCAAATTTAGAGTTTAGAGTGTAAAGTGTTAAGTTTTTCTATACTCTATAGAAACATGCATTCAAAATAGATATTATTATTTTTATTAGGATGAAGGAGAAAGTTTTGTGGACTACGATTCTCCATTTTCACGGTAATAGGCATTCACAAAAAAACTTGAGGTAGAGAATGTAGAATGTAGATCAATAGATAATAGATTGCTGTCTACTTGAAACGGCCAAGACTCTAGACTCTAGAATCTACACTTGATACTCGAGTGTCGATGGTTCATGTCAGTGAAGAGACGAACATGTTTTCAGGTTGTGATCACAATCATGAACATCGTGACATGCCCCAGACTGCTCTTTCAGCGGTTACTTACAATCCAATAGTCAAATACTTATATCCAACACGCCTTTATAAAACTCTTCACTCTTCACACAACTCTCCAACTCGTACAATTCAATTCAAATTTATCTCTTACAGAGTAAACAAATGTCCAACTTTCCTTCTCCCTTTCTCTGATGTTTGTTTGCAAGAGGTGCAACAAGATTGAAATTGACACATTGACACGGTCAATCAATACACAATATGCTAATAAAACCAAAGCAAACATATATTATGCAATGCACGCAGTCCACAGTCAATACATTTCAAAATATATCATGGTGGAACCAAGGTGACCAAGGTTACAAAAACACAAAAGCTTGAAAATTGAAACTTTTCATGATCATATTTATTTTGTATGCACATAGCATAAAAACAGAGGGAGAAAATAAAGATGTGAGAAAATGTACAAAAATGTACTGATTCTTGATGATACAGGATTTAAATGCTGATATGGAAATAAAACGTTCGAATTGAGAATCAAATTCAAAATCAAGATCAAGATCAAGATCATATTTGCCGTGTACTTGGTTCTAAACTCTATAGAGTTAAGTAAATAAATGGGACATGAAACAAGAGATGGAAAATGGAAAGGCTAAACCAATGTTCCGTTTCTTGTACGAATCTATAACAAGAGCCATTATTGGAAATTGACATGTTAAGTGTTGAGTGTTGAGATTGAGAAGAGAGTGAAAGTTCCCGAAATTCCGGATTCCGGATTCCAGATTCCAAATTCCAGAGAAAATCAAAAAGGAGGTAGAAAAATTTGCATATGTAAATAATAGAAATGTTACAGTCTGCTCATCTCTGTAATTTCCCCGTGGGAATCCACAGACGTTGTACATAAATTTATCGAGGGAGAGAATCTAGACTCAAGACTCAAGATTCAAGATGAAATTGAGACAGGAATAAAGCCAATATACAGATGTACATTTCATGGTATGTGAATGTTCAAGATGCGCAAGATGTGCACTGTTCACACATGTGTATTACACTTTATTATGCCAAATATATTAGACCAAATGTGTATAAGACAGAGACACAGATACAGTTTAAGATACGAGGACGTTCATGGGAAAAAGTAAAACGGTTGGAATGCTCGAGGAAAAAGCCAGGGAAAATTCCCTCTAGTCATTTTCGTTTTCATTTTCATTTCCCTCCTCTATTACATAAATAGCATTACATAATAGACCCCAACATTTACAAATATGTAGGTATTTTTCATCTCTAGTATTAAAAATTCCATGTGCTGGGATGCGTATGAAACTATCATTGTGCGTAGTTTGCAGACAGTCATTCCCGTTTATCTGGACTAGACGCTAGACACTAGACACATGACACAAAACTACTCTGTTACATTTCCCAGAGCCTTCCAAACTTTTTTTCTCTTTCTTTCACTTCCGGCTACCAAAAATGTATGAGTGTTGAGTCATATCGCACAACCCACACCCATAACATGGCACATACTACATACTACCTAGATGCAGCTAAATAAATTAATAACTACCGTGCAGAACCAGGAACAGAAACAGAACCAGAACCAGGAGACAGGAGAAAGTGGGACTTTGTACAAGGACACTCTGCTGCTGTTTGAAGGCCAACTCATTCTGTTTCTGCTTCTCTACTTCTCTCCAATCCACTCCATAGCTAACCATTTTATATTACCATAATAATACAATTTTCGCACATTATCCACAAAGTATACACGACAGGGATAACGGCAACCACTTGGGCTATGCACTTATGTATCCATTCCGGATTCTGGATCTGCTATGCTCCTCATCCGCATCCACACACAGGTTTGGATTTTATATGATAGGACGAGAAAGGATTGAATTGGATGGGATTGAAATGGAAATTGGAAAATGTGCCATTTTTTACAGACCGAATTCAATCTCTTACTTTGACTTATATTATGTGTAGCATGTAGCATGTAGCATGTAGTATGTATAGCTGTGGCTAAATATATTCTCTACAGTACATAATAACATGTGGATTTTGGATACTTTCTACATTCGCATGTACAAGTATACAGATTTGAGGGGATGAAGATGATACAACTCATTCAGATCCGCTTTTACATTTTACATCGATAATGGTCCTTGTCGTCCTGAAACGCAAATACACGAGTTCTCAGATAGTGTAGATTGTAGATGTAGGGATAGGCTGTAGGGGATTTTATATCTGGTGTACACTGTACATCAACTCATAAACTGTATCAGACAGACACACATGTGGAATCTGCATCTTTATAGATTGTCTCCAAAACGGAGACAGACGGACAGACAGTGTGTTTGTGTGTGTATATCTGTGTGTGTTTGTGTGTCTACTGACGATGAGCGTCGTAGATAATCACATTTGGCTTCCACGAGCTTTACTCTTCTCTGTATATATAAAATGTTATATCTGTATTCATTTCTCATTTTCCCTCTTGAATCAACTTGACTCGACCCAACTCAGCTTGATTTTTGATGCTCAATTCTAAACTCCAAACTCTAAACTCCAAAATCTAAACTCATTTCATTTCAGCTCAATAAAGTTGAGCCCGTCACAAGCTCAACTTTTCTACTCTTATCCCTGTCATGATTTCCCCCTGCTTTTATTATTACTTTTTGTACAATTTGTACATTATTTTTCCTTTCTTATATTTTACAGTGAGCGACTACATTGAAGTATACTTTATACTTGATTTAAAATACCAAATATAATATAGTGTATAGTGTAGTTTGACGGATAACCGAGAACCGAGACCTTGAATCAATGAAAACCTCATCACTGTAACCTTGACATCAAGTGTAGATTCTAGATTCTAGATTCTAGACACATGTAGTATACTTTCTCTTTTTTTTGTTTTTCTGTTGTCTCTTCATAGGTGCATAATATTTATGGTATAAAAAAATGATCAATCTATTTTCTGATGAGGATGCGAGGAAAATAAAATATTTTTCTTCATTTCTTTCGTTCCACATCTCTCGTTTCTCTTGTCTTGTGTGTGTACAATATACACATGGAAACTGGAAATTGGAAAGTAAAAAGCATACATGTTTTTGATCCATGAAAGCCCTACACAATTCTTATATCAATCAAATATTCTGTCTAGAATCTAGAATCAAGAGTCTAGAGATTGAAAATTGGAGACAATGATGAAATACGATACAAAACTAGTAATGACATTTCCTTGTTATGATTTTCTCCACAGGGTTGATGAATTCAAAAATATTTTGATTCCCTATTATTACCTTTACCGCTTGTTCATTTACTTCATTTCCGGGATTCAACTTTGAATGGAAACGGTAACAAAATACAAAAGTAATAGCATTGTACATAATAGTAATGGGATTTTATATAGATTCTAGATTCTAGTAAAGAGCTTTCGTCTGAGCTGTGAAATACTTTCTATGCCCTTTAGGCTCAACACTAGACAATGTACAATATACAATGTCAATGTGAAGGTAGATGAGACATTTTGGATTTTGGATTCAAAGAAAACAGACTACAATTAGTTGACGGTTTGACGGTTGTGGTGATGTTTGATTATTTTTTTTCTTTTTCCTGGTGCCTTATTTATCATTTCATTTCCTGTTTTTATTCGGCCTATTTCCAACTTTCAATGTATTATTTCAATTGTAAATACTTGTATCTTCTTTATGTGACGTATGAAGAAATGACGTCTGACGTCTCACATCTCACACTGCAGACGGCAGACAATATCTCTGTATATCAGTATTTAGAGTACAATTATTCTCGTCATTTAAGCATACCCTTTCTACAAAATTTTCAATTTCCTTTCAAGTTCGTCACTAATTCATTTGCAAGTAATTACAAGGGGCAGAACTACAAAAGGATCCTGTTGAAATTTGAGAGAACAACGTGAAAGGAAATATAATCTATTATAATAGAGCTCTACTTGTTCATTGTTCAGTGTACATTGTTCAGTGTACATTGTACACAAAGGATAAAAATGATGGTAAGAAGATTTACTTCCATGTTGATGAATTTATTCATTGATGGTGATTAAAATGGCTCGTGTGTTGTGTAAGCCAGATTTTTTCAAAATCTGAATCTGAATCTACTTTCACTCTCTCTTCAATCCTTAGTCATTCCCTTTACATGACGTTGTGAGTCGTGAAAAGTAACCTATAAATAGATAGAAACATGAGCTAAATACTGGATGTTGGATCTCATTATACTATTTTATGATGTCTAAGCTGTACAAAAAGATGCGTTTTGTCATTCACCTCAACAGTCGACAGTGAACAAAGTGTGTATTAGAGTATCAAATGACATTTCAATCCTGGATTTTGACTTTACATTCTATTCTTATTCATTTTGTAGTTTGTAGTTTTGAGTTTGGATCTCTGGTTTCAAAAGCTATCAATTTATTTGACTTTAATTATCACGTGAAAGTAGAATGTAGAATATAGAATGTAGATGAAACCCGGCGTTTGACTTTGACAGAATAGAGGAAATGAGGCACAATTCCACGTATTTTATATTCATATTATTCATATGGTCCTGGAATATGAAATGATAATATATAGTATAAATAGTACAATAAAGAATGTAAATACATGGAATGTCATGGAATTTCAATTTCAAGGCTACCTTTTGAATTGTCAATTGTCCGTAGTCCGTAGAGTCATAATGAAACTAGAAACTAGAATCTAGAAACCCGTGTAACAATTGTGTCAAGTTTATACTTTATACTTTATGCCAAAATACTGAATGTTGAATGTCGAATGCCGAATGCCTAATAAAATACATTAAGCCAGATTCTTTGTCAAATACAGAATACAGAACAAATAGTTTGTTCATGGACACGGAGGGAATTGAATCTCCTCCGGAAAAGCATTGCACACTGCACACGGAACAATACCGTCATGTGTATCTAGTTTCTAGAACTGTACAGGTATAAAGTATAAATATCAAAGTGTAATGTGTACAAAATCAATATTTTATTATGTAAACTAATACTAAACAAACTTTGCTAGTCCAACTCATTTTCCAAATGGGTATGAATAAACACACAATAGATTTCATGCACAATGTATAATGTGTAATGTATAGTTTATAGTGTGACTACAAAAGTCTCATCTGATGGACACATGGACAATTTGGACATGAATACATTTCCACAAAAACTTGGAGTTGGAAGTTGGAAGTCTCCACGTGCCGAGTCGAGGTTGGCATGTTTGCAGGTGTGGAAATGTAAAAAGTTTCTCTCTTTCCACTTGTCTTTTTCCCACTTACTCGGTTCCCGATTCATTAGTGCACTTGCACGTGAAATCGGTGTGATAAAAGTATGTGGGAAAAGGAAATGGATAGAGAATGCAAAAAACTAAAAAAAACTAGTGGTATCATTTGTATTTAGTATTTAGTGTTCAATGTTCAATAAAAAGTAAAGGCAAGGTGGTGGTTTTTTGGCGTCGTGTTTGATGTTTGATACTGTGTGTATTTAATGGTGTAGTCATGGGAGTATTTTAAGACAAGTTTCCCCTGAATCCACACATTTTATCATTTTACACTACATGAATCATGAGTAGGCTAAACACTAACTGTAAGAAAAACCTGTTCATTTGAATCAATTTCCCTCAGAATTCAATTCAGGGTGAAGGAAGCAATTGGGAATTGGAAACGCGGCAAGAGGAAGAGAAAGATAAAAGAAAATGAGGGGAAAATGAGATGGTTTTTCTTTTTTCTGCTTCCCATCCTCATCCTCATCCAACCAGTGTTTTCAATCTTACGTTTCATGTTCAACTGGTGCTGGGTGCCGAGTGATGAATTTTTCACCTTCTGTCTTTCTCTAGCACAAACGAACCACAACCATAAAACCACAAAAAGTATGAGAAAAAAAAAAGGTTCAACAAAAAAATGGTGGAAAGGGAAAAACTCTTTTGTCTTTTGTCTTTTCCTCATCTCCTTTATGATGGATTCCGACAGTTCTGCTTTAATTTCAATGAGGAAGTGCGCACACACGTAAACAAACACATGTTTATTTTCAATAGAAACCAACCTCAATGGACCATCACTTGTTGTTTTTACCCAAGACACAAGACTTGATTAGGATTTGGTCTATTTGTCTATTTGTGTTTCCGCGTCCTTTGAAGTTGGTTGTGCCTGGCGGTGGAGAGAAAATGAAATAGCTAAAACAAGGAATGCGTAGATCATGATAATGATTTATACTTCTACATTGTACATGAACATCTTTTGTGTGTACAGCGCCGTCTACCATTCAGTTGAATGAGGAATGACAAATGTTGGAAGTTGGATCACACAGTTCACACAATTCCAATTCACAAATCCATTCCAACAGTCAAGATGCATAGTAAACTCGTGATCAACTTCCGATTACCAATAAAATCCTATTTTCTCTCCTATTTTACTTCTATTTCCGTATTTTGCCACAACAGTTTCATCTTGAGCGTTGAGCGTCTGTATAGTTATGTTTGGATTTGTATCCTTACGTAAAACTGCTTTCAGAAATAAGTTTTTTTACTTTCACTTTTTTATCAGAAAGTTTGAATGACTGGGAAATAATGTTTTAAATAGAATTGCTCATTCCCTTTTTCTCTTTCTCTTTTCTAATTGATTCAATATTCACAGGGCTCAACCAGGAAATTTGAACTTCAAATTACAAATAGACATTTAAGAAAAATAAGATAAAAGAATTAGATTGAACTTGAAATCGGAACCACCTCAACAAGAATTTATATATAAGGAATTAAATGTAAAATTTAACAAAATGGCGAAGCCTTTGGATGCAGGAATTCAATATACAACAGTTTACGTGAACCATCTTCAATCTTCATCACAAAAAGGTTGACTATGGAACATGGAACGGAGCTGAAATTGAACTTTTAAGAGTTGAAAATTGTATTGGTTTGAAAATTGAGAAGGAATAAAATTTCATTCAGATCTCTTCTCCAGCAAAATGAACATCCATTTGACATTGTATTTTGTAAATACAGAAAGAAAAAAAATAGTTCATTCGGAAAGGGAAGGAAAAGGGGGAAAATTCAATTTTTATTCTTCTTTTGAATTGAAAAGGACAGGATTTAAAAAAAAAAGCACTTAACATAATCATGTCAAGTTTTCATCCCTTTAACATTTAACTATTTCCAATTCTACACAATGGAAATGTTTCTGCTTTTGACTGTTTTCCTCTGACTTTTCCCCCTTTCCAAACCGATTCCGTTCAATTCAATTCCATTCCAGTCAAGTCAAAGCAAGTCAAGGCAAGTCAAGTCAATGGAGCTGAAACTTTTTCAGTTGACAAAAACATTAAAAACATTCTGTATAAAATGAACCATTTCTTTGTATAAAGTATAAATGACCTTTTAAAAGTTGAAATTCAAGAATTGGAAAGCAAACAAAACTCGGTTTTAACTGAAATTCAAATTCAAAGCTTCAAAAGAAAAAATGAAAGAAAGAAAAACAATCCCCAAATTTTTATCATTTAAAAAACGGATTGAACAAAAACCCCCAAATGAAAACGACATGAAATTATCCCTTTTTTAATTAATAAACAATTTTTTTTTGTCATTTTTGATTTTAAATTTTTAATTAAAAAACTTTTCTCTAGCCTCCAGTGACCTTTCTTCCCAGGATGAAACCATCCTTTTTCTTTTTTTCCAATCTCTCTTCTGTCTTTGGACCTGATGTGCCAATTATCATTGTCATTTGGTTTATTTATACACATAAAATGATAGCAATTTTTTTTGTCATTTACAATTTTCCACAGTGGAAGAAAAGAGAAAAAAGGAGAAAAAAGATGTATTTTTATTTTTATCTCATCTGATAACGAAAATAGTCAAAACCGCAAAACAAAAGTTTCCACGTTTTCAGTTACTATAGCATTGAGGATTGAGAATTTCGAAGATTAGAAAACCAACCAGTGTTGAAAACGCGTAGGTTGAAAGTCAATTTGAAATACAATGTAGAGTGTGGAATCTTCATGATTGGAAATAACAATTTATAGTTTTTTATAGAACATTTCTATTAAAAATGATACCAAAAATATGGAAAAGGAAAAGTTTGTCAAAAGTTCAAAGCCAGAATCGAAGAAAGTCAAGAGCAAGTCAATTTCTTCTTAGAAACGTATTCATAGATATTTAGTACACTGTATCTGTATATTGTCTTTTGTGTTGATGAATAGTGAACCGTGATTCGGGAATGTATCATGAAAAATAATAATAAAAGTGATTAACTTTTCTGTAAGGAGTACGAAATGTTATTTACTTGTCTTCAGAAAACAGAGTGTGTGAAGCAATAAGACTAAAAATAGAAGGGAGGGAAGGTGAATGTAAACATTGGGGATAATAATGGATGGATATAAAGAATACAAAGAGGATGGTGATCTGGTCTGGTCTGGTTTAGTGTGGTGAAATGATGTGGGCGTAGAGATAAAGGGAAGAAAACTACACAAGGTGAAAGGTAATACATGTAACATGTACCATGTACAATATATATTGAATGTGGCGTGTGTGTTTGTTGCAAGTATAAGTACGATGCAAGTGAATGCATCCGTGTAAGTACTAACAAATGGAGTACATGTGATGGAGAAGATGAAGAAGAAGATAAGCTGTACTCTGTACTCTGTACGTTGCACATAAAAAGAGGGAGAACGAAAATACTCTCTCTCTCGAATTGCGTGGGTGGCATTAGATCCTTTTCATTCACAAGACTTTCTTTCTTCACTCACTCATTCACTCTTCCACTCATTCATTCATCGAGGATGAAGAACGTGGAGGAGTAGGCTTTGGACATGAGGCACTACAACCTCCATCGGAATTTGTAGATTTGTAGATTCGGTTATTCACATTGTACATTGTACATGTTGTTTTGAGATTTGAGCAGCTTTCATCCAGTTTTAAGCCTTCATAATTAAATAACACAGCTAAGTGCGGAACTAAAAGCTACGAGCTAAGAGCTACGGCTTTGGACTTTGGAATTAGTGCACAATCCACAATTATTTTGAAGGGGAACTGCGAATTTAGGATTTACGATAAAATTGAGTTTAGTCTTTAGTTCCGAGTCCGGACTCAGTTATGAATTATGTATTATGTATGTCCATCTTCCATGTCCCGTGTTCCATGTTCTAGTCAATTCTCTTCAAGCTCATCATCTTTTGAATGAATGTGAACACGAGTGTTTTTACTTTCTGGTTCCAACTCATGCCTTTACAAAGTCTTTTTATTTTTTATCCTTTGACAACCTATTCCATTGAAATGAGAAAAGGGCAGAAAGGAAGCGGACATGTCATTAAATATCGTAGAATAGAATAAAATGACTGAAAACTAAAGCCTTTAGTTTCAAGAAAAAACTGGATTATATTTCATGTAGTAAAAAGTTATTGTGCCGTTCATTTTTAGCTAGCTCATGTAAAAACATGTATCGTTTTGCGATTCGCAAACATGTGCATTTGTCATTCGTCATTCATGAACTGTGTGTAACTTTTTCTTAGGAAAAGTAGAAAAACAAGGTAAAATTTTCCCGGATCACATCATATTAATTTTGTAGGATGTAGGCGACTCTGGATTATTATTATTACAGGTACAAGCTACCAGCCGCCTTCACATTAATGATGTACAATGTATGATGTATGAATTTTGCAATGACTACGACTTGTTGGCTAATACGCCGTCATACCACTTCCATTGAATTTCGAAATGACATTCCAATAACCTATGTAGCTATTCCATTCCGATCTATGTATCCTGTTCTGTTCTGTCCTGTTCTATTATCAGGCATGAATGTGTAAACAAGATTAACATTTACTATGTGAGCAGTGCATTGGAGCGGGAACCAAGAATACTAATAAATACATTACACATTATACGTCCATGTACTTGGACGTAGGAGAACTTGGATAAAAACAATGAAAAAATAATAATAACAAGAATAATCTTACTGGAAATGTCGGATCCAGATCCTCTAAAAAAGATTGGAGATGGAGTATTAGCTCGACTTGTGGCTTCTGTTTCGCTCCTAGATCCGGATAAACTTCCAGGACTGCTTTCCCCCGAATTCAACCCCTTTCTTCCAAAGGTGGGCGTTAAAGGACTTAGTGTTTGAGGCACCGTGAACTCAATCTCCTTTGTCCTGAAATGAGAAAAACAAGAAAAAAAAACATAAATTAATCCAAAATTAATATCAAATATCATGTAAAAATAAACAAACAGTATTTTTATACTCAATACTCATTACGCAGTGTTTTTCATTAGGAGAGCCAAACTAAAATTAAAGAGGTTGTAGAAACAGAAATATTAATAATGACAAACTCCAACCTCCAAGTTCACACATTAATTATTACATTATCAGTATTATTATTACAGAGAGTGTTAAAAATAGATGGTCAAAGTAAACACTAAATACTGAGCCAGTTCTTGATTGGGGTTTTCCACTGCTGTAGCCTCGATACGAAGGAATAAATGCTGAATGATGAATGCTGAATGATAAATAAATGTGAATCACATGAATGAATGCAATTAGCAGGTGGAGCAAAGAATATCATAAATGATGAAGGGAACAAACTTCCAATTCCACTGACGCCAACGTTTAAGTACAAATTACAAGTGTATGAGTTTGCAATACATTTCCCATTTAGAGCCATCATACACGAGAAATACTCAGAATTCAGAATATGATATAGTATGAGAACTTTCATGTTGCGGTAGTCCTAACTCAATCTCTATTATAAATGAGATGTGGACGTGCGTACAGAGTACAGAGAGAGAGAGACTAATGAAACATTTAATGAAAGGCGGTGGTACAGGAGGAAATTGTTCATGTCCGTGTAACTGGAAAAAGGCCATTGGCTTTTCCCTCCCAGCTAAATGAAGAGCTATCAACGGGTGTAAGTACTTGTGTACAAAGTACAAGGGACAAAGTGAGCACTGTACTTTGTACACTGTACACTGTACACGATGGAACATTAATACTTAATACACAGTACAAATTGAGAGGAAAAGTTTATGTACAAGGTACAATGTACGTTCAATGTAGGTACTTTTGTCTTTATCCCTTTTTCAGACACGGACAACGGACAACAAACAAGGCAACGATCCCAATGAAAGACAAGAGAAGACAAGGCGACTCAACTAACAAACTGACAAAAGAAACCAGGAGATGAATTGAAAGTAATTTTAGAAATCCGTAACCATTTTTCTCTCCCTAGGAAAAAAAACTGTGGACATGTATGGCATTAATGTTTGCAATTTGTACACATTCCCCGTTACCTGGTTACTGGTTACCACCATCAACTTTTATTTAGCCACGAAGCCATCAGCCTCAAACCATCTCATCCAACATTCAACGTAGAACGTTCAGACTATATTTATCACGTAATTCAGAATTCAGAAACTACTTCTGTTTCTATTCCTCCAACTTCAGCCTTTAGACAAAAACATGATACGAAATACGAATATGCGTCAAATGGAAAGAGAAATGAGCATGAAATTTCAGAAAATGGTAGATATTCATCATGAAATTGATTCATATATTAACGTCAAATTATTGTTAAATAAAATATGATATCCTCATTCATTCTTCTTGTTGAGCCTGTCAATGGTAGATACTTGAGTACCGTATTATTTGTGAAATATGTACCTATTTCCAATTTCCAGTAGTTTGTGCTTTGTGCTCAACATTTAACTTTGAATAACGTCGGAGGAAATCCAGTTCAAGTTGTTGCAAAACTCTTCAATTATTAGATATACCTTTTGCCCTTTTTGTGTATTATGTATTGTGTATCCAACTTTTCTATTCTCAATTATCAATCGAGAGTACTCAATGCTCAACGATTCTAAATAACTTTAAATTGCCAGTTTTATGTGCTGCTTGCTTGCTCCCATCAAATTCGATTTCGATACTTTTTTTCTTAGGAATTCATGATTCATGATTTTCTTTTTGCTGTTCATCGTTCTTTGTATAATGCATAATATAATGTAATGTATATCTGTACTTGTACACTGTACAAACGGTCTTTTCTTTGCCCATTCTTTCATTTTATTAAACTTTCAGAATTCCATGTTCAACTTTATTGTCATATTGTACTATTGTATTTTGTATTGTGTATTGTATAGTGTGTAATAAATGGTTGTTTCTTAAAATACTTTGGAACTTGGAACTTGAAATGAAATGGTATAAAAGAGTAATAAATATTTGTCATTTGTACAATCTTTCAGAATTTATCCATCCTTTGTACTTTTAACTATGTAAAGCATCAAGTGAAAGCTTTTGAAAAACATTAGTCCACCTATACATTTTAAGTTTCAAAATAGATCCATCGGCGTTTGGTCTTTGGTCCTTTTATAGGAGTTATAAATGCAACAAAATTCCCAGCATAATAATATAATATACAAGACAACTTGAAATTCATTTAATAAAGTAAAGTATAATATATTGATTACACTGTTTTGTTATTGTTGTTATCCTAGTCTTTTTTACACTTGGTATGATGATGATTTGTAATTTATGGTTCACAGGGATTATAAAATATTCATGTAAAATGTAAACTGTAGGATTTTGTACTGCACGTAAGATGTACATGTAAATTTTGTAGTGGCTACTAAACCATGAAACCCACTGGACTAAAGTAAATGTTAGTTTTTAGTACAGGTGATTAATTTGTAATTTGTCCTAGTGATTAAAAGCCTCAAGAATTTTGAGCTGTGAAATGGAAAAGGATGTGCCGCGGGGAATGATCACAGGAATTTGAAATTAATTAACCAACTCTTATTCTAATTCCCACACTAACTACGGAATACAGAGTACAGACATCCAAAGTAAACCTTCTCTTGATCCCTTTTGTCGTTCCCCCTGGACAATGGACAAAAGATGAAAGCAATCAGACTACACATTATCAACACAAAATGGAAAGTACAACATGTAATGTATTTACAATCTACAATCTACAGTAGGATTTGATGTGCACTTGGAATGGACTTGGAAATTATAAGTCAGTCCTTTTATGAGGTTTCTGTGAGTAAACATCCTGATTATTATTTTGCCAACCTGTTCTAAAATGTTGTCAACGTACCTATTATCTATACATTTAAATATACGTAATATGGCTTCGATCAAAAGGATACCTTTCAGTTTATAAAATATACAAAAGGTTGAATATCAACTATTGAAATGTGGATTGTAGAATTTTCAAGACTTAAAAGCCACAAGTCACAAATTTCTATCCATCTGCACAGACATTACGCAATAATTATTGGGCTTTGATGTTCCAGACCACAGACAATATTGTGTTCAGAATTAATCCAACTCTTGCGCTTTTATACGTAATCCTCATGAAGCAAAGGAGAAAGATGAGGAAAGAGAAAGCGGCATGGTCATTTCAAAGACTTCCGCCATGGAAACTCATAACTCATAACTCATAATTTTTAATGATGAATATGTGTACTTTTTACGTAATTTTTCCTTCAAAGTATACTTTGACAGAGTCGGTTGAATAGAAATTCAATAGAAGATGAAGCAGATGTGATGCAAATGAGACGAATGACATTGAAATCCTACAATTCATGGTCATTTT
>JABASP010002064.1:0-23012 GCA_019776565.1 Sminthurinus signatus | reverse complement strand
ATATGATCTTATATTCAAAAAAAATTCATCAAAATTATATACTTTCTATCTTTTTTTGTAGCTTTGTTTCTTTGAAACTGATAGTGGTTATGCCTATTTTGTTATGGGAATCGTCCATGAGTAAGTTTTAAATTTTCTAAATTACACATGTACATTATCTTCTACCTATATATTTTACTTGTAAAATGAAATGTAAAAACAATAAATAATGTAATGAATAAATGTAAAACTTATGTATGTATGAATTGTTTATATAGCTCTGCTCGATTTCTTCCTGATCTCCTCGACTACATGACCGATGAACATCCAAATCTTGTTGTTAAAGTTGGAGGTATGCTCCGACAATCGGATATAGAAACATCTACCATGTCTGTATATTATCAGCAAGTAAGAAAACTAAAATATATTTATATATTTGAATTTTGAATCATTAAAACTGGCAGAGAAAATCTAATAAAAATGAAGTAATAATACTTGAATCTTATACATGTGCGTATGTTTAATAGATGACTAATTTTGTTGTCTTTGCGTTTTGTAATAATATTTTTTTTGTAATAAAAAAATAGGTCCAATCTCATTACTGTGAAGGAACTTTCCGTTATGGTCCATTAAATCAATTGAGTTTAGTTGGTACTGTACATGAAGAATCCGGTGGATATTTCCCAGACTTTTTACAATTATTAGAACGAAATCCATTTTTAAGACTAGTTATGCCTTGGGGTTCAATGTGAATTTTGGATGGAAGTAAACCAGAAGAATCTAATGATGGACCGATTTTATGGGTCCGTCCCGGTGAACAATTAATTCCTACACATGAAAAAGATTCAAGATCTCCAATGAAAAGACGAAGGTATGTAAATGTTAAATGCACCATTTTTTTATATTTATTTCATCAAAGTTTTACTAGCACACATGTATTTATGTTTGTGCCTTTTTAAACAAACAACTTTATAATAATAATATAATGACCATATTGTATTTATTCACTTTAGAACGGGGATAAATGAATTGAGAAATTTACAATATCTTCCTCGTGTTTTTGAGAGTCGTAAGTGTTGACCATGATCTTATTTATTTTTTTATTTATGCTTTTATTTATGTATTATGTATATTCATTTATTTAAACAATATGATATGTTTTTTGTTTTATTTGCATTTAAATAACTGGTAAATTCTTTGTTATTTTTTGTAAAATAGGTGAAATGATGTTTGAGGATAGAACAAAAGCTCATGCAGATCATGTGGGTCATGGTTTAGAACGAATGACTTCGGCAGCTGTTGGTGTTCTCAAGGCAGTTCATTGTGGACACTCTTACACTTATAATCGAATCACCAAAGATGTGGTAGCTTTCAATGCTGGGGATTTTAATGAACTTGTAGTTTCTCTACAATTGGATCTTCATGAACCTCCCATTTCTCAGGTATGATTTTGTAAAAGAATTCAAAAACTATTTGCTCTTTACATTTTAGTACATTATATATATATATTATAGTGCTAATTTAATTTTTTCATATCATGTATGTTTCATGTATAGTGTGTTACCTGGATAGAAGACGCAAAATTAAATCAGGTACAAATTCAATAGTGTAGAAGTTTTTAATATACTCTATATGTTTAAACTCTCATGATTATATTGATAAAACGCTAAAAAAACTCTTTACAATAGTAATTTCAAATAATTTAATTTAATTTTGTTTTATTTATATTAATTACAGCTTCGTCGAAATGGTATTCGCTACTCACGCATTCAACTTCGCGATAATGATATTTATTTTCTTCCTCGAAATATTATTCATCAATTTAGGACAGTTTCTGCTGTTGCCAGTCTTGGTAATTGAATATTTTTTTTTTATTTTCAAAACTGTAACATGTAAAATATGAATATTTTCCTTCCATTTTATTAAATTTGAGTCTATTTATTAATGTACATGTTCATTTTTTTCTGTTTTTTTTCCGTTTGTACAATAATAATAACAACAATAGCATGGCATACACGTTTAAGTCAATATTATCCAACGTTTATGCCAACATTGGAACCTGAAGTAGAAGTTCCAGAACCCATTTCAATACCTACAACCCCATCAGGAAAATCATCCAAAAAGACTCACAATGAGTTATCAAATTCATCAGCTGTAAAGAATTTATCAAGCAAATTTTCATCCGCTACCAACAATAATATTGTTGATAAACATAAACCCATCAAATCATCATTAAAAACCAGTAATAGTAGTAGTCATCAAAATAAGAAAGAAAGTAAATCCTTATCATCTACAACATTGTATCATTCTTCAAAAAGTGCAAGTAGTAGTAGTAGTAGTGCTAATAATAAAAATACCAAAGATTCTTCAAGAAGTAAGGAGTCAAAATCTCATAGTAGTGGTGGTAGTCATAAAGAAAACAAAGAAAAAGATCGAGAGGGAAAATCGTCCAAATCAAATGATTCACATTCAAAAAATAAAATATCCTCCTCTTCCTCGTCAAGAAATAAAACAAGTGAATATAAATCATCTTCATCGTCTCATAAATCAAGTTCTACTAAATCAGAATCACGGCATAGTAGTAGTAGTAGCTCAAAAATTGTTAATAGTGGTGATAATAATAATAGTAATAAAGATGATAAAGATAAAAAATCATCTTCACATTCGTCTTCATCGTCATCAAAGGACAAATCTTCCAAAGATCGGGAAAGACATCGAGACCGTGATAGAGATAAAGACAAAGAAAGGGACAAAGATAGAGAAAGAGAGAAAAGTCATCATCGTCATACCTCAAGTACTTCTTCTAGTTCTCATAAAAATCATCATCATCACAGTAATAGTAGTAGTAGTAACCACAAAAGTAAACATAGTTCTTCTACATCAACATCATCATCTTCCAAAAATCTCACAAGTAAAGAAGAAATAAATAAAGAATTACAAAGTGCATCTACTACTACTGCCACGAGTACTACGCCTGTTTCTGCTACAACAACCAACAATGATGCTCCTGAAGAACAAAAAGGAGAATCATCTGAGAATATCAATGCGACCAGTAATAATACTGTAACCACTACTGAAGAACGACATGATATAGACAACAACAATATTGATGGACAGAGTGTAGAAGAAACAACAACAAAAGAGGATACAAATGAACCCAAACAGACAGATCTTGAAAGTATTCCATCTAATTTAAATATTTCAACATTGACAGCTGAAAGTACTAGCAATGAGGAGGTATTGAAAATAAATGAGTCCAATAAAATGCCAGATAGTAATAACAAATCTTCACAAAGTAAAGGGAAAAGTATGACAGAAAAAGACAAAGAACGAGATAAAGAAAAAGAAAAATCAAGGGATAAAAGTCATCATTCAGCAAGTAAAAGTAGTAGTGGTAGTAGTAGTAGTCATCATCATAGAGATTCTAAAAGTTCTAGTTCTCATCACAAGAAAGAAAAATTAACTGATAATACTAATGCTACTACTACAACCCAATCAAGTGAGGGTCATATCAAATCCGCAACAGCAACAACACCTTCCTCAGCAAAGACAACACCAAGAAAAAATGAAATTTTGGTAAAGACAAGTGATGGAAAGGTGACTAAAAAAGTTATACAAACTGCAAGTTCGGCAGATCTATTATCAAGTATACTTGGAAGAATGGATAAAACAATAGGAAAGAAGAACGAATCCGAAAATTTATGGTAATGTTAGCCTTACAAAAAATATTATCCGCTAATTATTAACGTATATTATATGAAGAAAAAACAATAATTAATAATTATTTAATTATTGATTAATGTTTCATAATAATATATTCTATACAAAGAACAACACTAGGTGAAACAAAAATTAACGTATAAAAAATATATTATATGTAAGCTCCAAAAAATATAACGGAAATATATTATTAATAATTATTATTATAATATAAAATAAGATAATAATAAGATACGGATATATATATATAGATACACAGAATAGTACTGGTAATAACAATGTACTACTAATAATAATCATCATCATATAGTTATTATTATTTTTTATTCAAACCAGGTGCATGTTTTATTTTTTAAAATCAAAACAGAAAGTTAATATTATATTATTATTATCTTAACATGAAATAATATAGAAAGGAATTTTTTAATTCTCTTATGACAAACCTACATATTGTAGAAGATTTATGTAGCAGATAGATATGATAGTATGGTATATTATTATTTATGATAATATATTTACTACGCAAAAATCAAACGTGTAGGAAATATTATAGCTTTTTAATTAAATACAAACTTGTATTTGTTAGTAATGATAATATTATCATACTTTTCATTTCGAAAAAAAAAGAAAAATACCCACACACGCTTGTGGGTTTACTTATCCATGATTAATAACTAATTAAGTAATTATTTATTTATTTATTATAACAACTTTTACCTATACTTAGTAGGTTATAGTCCTATATAATTGAAAAGCTCGTTAAGACGTAAACCAATTTTCAGTTAAGTATAAAATGGGTAATATTAATATTACTATATATGTATATAATAATATATAATGGTACAGTTATTATTATTCTTATTAGTACTATATATAGTAAGGGAATAGAATGATTAAGATGAGATGTTATTGAACATTTTATAAAATTATTATTATTACATAGAGGTAAAAAAGTACATTTGTACACATAAAGTGTAAGATACATCTTGTAATAATAACATATTTATTTTATGTAACAAAAAGTTTTATGTAAAGAAAAACAAATGGATGAACGAAAAGATTTTAAATAGAATTTTTAGTAGTAGTATTAAGTATTAAAAAGTTGTACTGTATACTCCATTCACCTCGTAGGGTAAACAAATTAAGTTGATCAATGAGAATACAATAATGTTTTTGTTGTAAAAGGGTAATTAGGAACGTATATTATGTAAACAAACGTATGTATACATAATTATGTACATATTTTATTATTATTACTATTATTATGGTTACATAATATACGATTGTAAGAGCACAGTGCAAAAGCCAAGTCTTGTAAATTTTAATATATATACATAGATTTAATTTTAAAAGCGTCAAAATATCAATATTTATGCATACATATGTACATTTTAATTGCCAAAATTGTAATTATTCACTATAATTACAAAATCTACATATGTTTTTATATTATTGTTATATTGTACGTATTAAAAAAATGTTATTTGCGCTCCTATTACGTATATAATATAAAGAGAAGTAGTAGAATACATTACACACATATATTATTATTAGTATGAAGTACTTATATTACTTATTATTGTTATTACATGGATTGTTTATTCAATAACATATAATATAATACTAATAATAGTGTATCCAAATGTATTCTGACGAGCAAAGTATAATAATAATGTAATAGAGGAAGAGGTATAGAAGAAAAGGCAAATTATTTAGCAATACAATCAATCGAAGCAATTATTACTATATTGTTACTACTATTATGAGTATATATATATTATGACGTTATAATGAATAATATTATTATGCTACTATATATACATATTATTATTATTATTTATGTTCACTCAAGTCGATAAATTATAGTACATACTATATGTATAATAAAATTACTATGTGTAATTGATAAGTACAAGCAACATAAAAGGCATTCAGTAAGCCTATTTTACAAAATCAACTTAAATTTTTTTTTAGTCCTTATGATCATTTGTATTATTGTATTATGACAATTATTATTATCGTTAGTATGAATTATTTATATTGACTAATATGAAGTACATATGTTTAGGTATGTATACATGTATAACATATTACAATATAATATCAACACGTATGCAATAATCATTCAATTAACTACATATAAAAATTAATTCAAGTCCACAGGTTATATATTATGTTTATTTAAGTTTCAATTTGTTGTGAATCAATCAATTATATTACAAGACACACACATCTTTGAAACAATTTTACATTATATTGAACATACTGCATACATTTATAGAGAATATATACTATGTAGTATGTAATCTCAGTCTTAGTATGTATTCACTCTCAAGAAATATCAATACGAAAAGGAACTAGTACATATATATATATACTATATTATTATATTAAAAGAAAAACTTGAAATAATAAACATGAATAAAAGAGAGATTTTAACAAGTGAATTGATATTGTGTTTTCAGCTCTTCGAATTTCTTTCCAATCATTTCAATTGATTGACATTTCATTTTCATGGAGTAATTTTTGTTCAATTCAGAAGTATTACAAAAATATTTACTTTTATCGATTTTAAAAAGCTCCTTGCATATTATAAAATGTACAATATATAGCTTGAGTCAATAACTACGAATATACCGTTTTACCACAAGTAGAAAGTTGAATTATTATTGATTTTTATTTTTTCAGCTTCATCAAAATTTCGTAGCATTAACAAGCAGTGCTCGACATAACGTTATAGTATTACATATATGATTACGCTTCTATATTGTGTACATATTTACTTGGGTCTACACAATAAATTCTCATTCTATTTGCGGATCTGGTGGGGAAAAAAGTAAATAAAGTAAAACAAAAAAAAGAAAAGAAGAAAACATGGCTTGCTAATGTTTAATGTCATCTGTAGTTAGGTCATATCATAGTCTATCTTATTATCTAATATACTACTGAAATCTGAACAGACCAAGGAGTAATAAATACATAAATGAAAGTGGCAGAGAAAAGAAGGTAATGTAATGATACGATATTAGTGATTGCACGAGACGAGACTGAGACGAGACCGAGACCGAGACTGGTTTTTTGACACTTTTTGTGCTTGAAACTTCCAAATTTGACGATTTTTAGCACATAAATGAAAACTCAATTCGAAATATTTAAGAGAAACGGCAGAGTTTGAATTTTTAATTAAATTTATGTGTTGAATTCATGTAGTTAGACGTAAAATGTATGTCTAAATAGTGTAAGAACATCCAATGAGTAGTTTTATGAACCTCTTATACGGTAAAAGTCAACTTTGCAAGTCTCGAAAAAAGTCTCGAATTTTCGAGAGTCTCGCCCCTTTCAAAATTCTAGACTCTCGGTCTCGACGAGACTCAGGTCTCCGAGACTTTGCAATCACTATACGATATGTATTGGGTGTCGCACACTAACTTAATTATATATCTTTCTATTCTATTTGTGCGTGTCTGCACTAATAAAGTGAGAGAGAATTCCTAACATCATATCTGTACTTACTACTTACACAGAATCCACTTTGATTTGTCTTTTAGGTACTACGTGAAAAAAATGAAACCGTTTGACTCTCGTCTCTTGTCTAGACTCTATCTATAGACATTATATACACTTGAACGTTGTCATTGTCTACTATAATATCATGTGTACATTTACTATGATATGCTCTGTACATTGTACATGTATGTAGGAAGACGACAGAAAGGTGAAAGTTGAGAGACAGATTCAAAGGGCTTCAAAAAGTGAAGAAAGAAGAAGAAGAATAAAAGGGAGGAAAAGTGAAGTAACTGGAAAATTTCTCATCGTATCAAAATACCGTTTTGTCATCATCAGAACAGATTCTTGTTTCGTCTTTCGTCCCTATAGTTTATATATTTTATATAGTTTGGCTCGGTCTAGCTTGACCTAGCTTGGCTTGAGTTGATATGACATGAAGTGAGAGTGAAGCTATGGATTTCATTTTACTCTAACGTTATAACTTATAACGAAAGAAAGAGGAAGAAGAAGAAAGAGAGTATAAAGTATAAAACAAGTAAGTCTATTTCTTCAAATAGCTGTAATGATCTCTCGTTATATTTCCTCCTTCATATTATATGATGATGACGAGGAATATGATGATGATCCGTGTTCTTTCTAGCCCTTCTGTTCTTTCCTCTTATTTCATTCATTCATATGTATACACAAGTAGTTATGTGACTGTAGTCTTGAGTCTTGAGTACGAATATAGAGTCTTAAGACAGAAGAACAAGAGAGAGAAAGACGAGAACTGTTTGGTTTTGGGATTTGGGAAAAAGTTGTTGAGTTTGCAAGATTTCCCTTACGGGACGTCGTCGAGAGTGGAGAGTCTCTTAGTTATCGTTAGTCGACAGTCTCCCTTCTTCTCCTTTTCCTTCTCCTTGTTCTTGTTCTTCTGAGTCTTTTCCTCCTCCTTCAGTCTTCAGTCTTTCATCTGCATCAGTGATCTCAACTTGGTCGATTTTGATCTTGACATGGCTTTCTCAAACAATGCAATTTCCCTCTCAAGTTTTGTTTTTAAAGAGAGACAAAGACCAAAATATCGTACATACAAAAAAATCCACATATTCTTTTCAATTTTTTTTCTTGTACATTTAAAATTGTAAATTGTGATATAACATGACAATAGAACATAAAAATCCGAATTCTGTTTAAAATTCTACATTCTACATTAAAAAAGAATAGAATGGGCAAAAAAGTGTATCTATAGCTTTTGGTACTTATTACTAACATTGCAAGTACAATGGAGGGTGGAAATATCTATGGAACAGTTGAAACCAAAAGGAGTTGAAAAATTTACTACAGTTTCAACTTTCTTTTGAAAATATCGTACTTGTGTGTATTCATTCCACATTGTACTTTGTACATTAAGTCTAAAGTTTGGAGTATTGAGGTGAAAATTCATATTCCATATTCAAACGATAAAAGATAAAAGATAATTTTTGGTAGTTTCTCTTTCTTTTTTTTTGATACTATTTTACACAGTAGATGGATGCGAAATATCTGTAGTCTGTAGTCGTGTTTCAGTTACAGTATGTTATTTTGTGGTTCGTTTTCTCTTTTTTCTCCCCCATCATGTGTCTTGAGAGTTGAGAATTGAGAATTGAGACGGGTATCAGAGATCAGAGTCTAAGGGGATTTCTTCTCGTTCCGTTTCAAATATTCAATTGGCTCCATTACCAATCAGTCACACAGGATGGAGGATCGAGAAAGTGTGTACTATAGAAAATGGGAAATGGGGTATGAGGAGCATAATGATAGTAAGGTATTTTATATTTCATATTGTATGTCTCCTAGTTACATGAAACATACCGTCTACTGCTTACTATACTGCAGCATAACAACTAACAACACAGTCTGTTTCATCTTTCTTTCAATGTGATTCTTTGTGCTGTTGCGGTAGACTTATGCATACTCGGCTCATTCTGTTCCTGACTTTGGTTTTTTTGGTTTGGTTTGGTTTGGTCTGGTCTGGTTCTAGTTTTATTCCTTATTTCTCTTTATCTTTACCTTTGCTTTTCTTTTGCCATGTATAATGTATAATACATAATATATTTGGTGCATATGCGAGAAAAGATGTAAGAAGATGATTAAATTCCAGTGACAGGCATTCATATTTCCACTGTAAACTTTTCCAGCTCCATGCACCTTCCCTCTCTTTATACAAGTATTACACTCGCTTTTAGCGACAAATCAAGTCATGACTCTAGACTCAAGGCTCAAGACAAGTCGTCACCGTCATCGTCATTTCTAAGTCAAAATCAAAATCAAAGTCAGAGCCAGAATCAGAATCAGAGCCAAAAAAGATAAAGGAGAAGATATTGAATATATTCGTATATGCACATTGCACATGTTTAATGTTTATGTATTATGTACAAAGTAGAAAATGTATACATGTATTTTATATTGTTATCAAAATATGGAATATGGAATATATAATACAAATATCAGCAAGTATAGATCTATGCATTCAGCATCTAGCATCTAGAATCTATAGTTATGGTCCACATCCACATCCACATTGTGAATAAAAGAGCGTCGTAATCGAATCCAAAAACTCATTCTATTCAACATCGACCATTTCCCCCAGATTCTGTCTGTAGATTCTAGATTCGAGATTTCCTTCAGATCCAACATGAGCCTTTGATGTTTCATATCATATCATTTTCTTATCAAAAGTTGTGGACCTGACCACAACTCTCTGTCTGTTAGCTTACTTTCACTATAACTTTGACTCCTTGACTGCTGAGCTGTCTTTTATTCTCTGATCCGGCTACTCTCTTCTATTTTCTCCGTTCTCCTTTCTACGTTCTTTGCTTTAGTCATCATCAGAATCAGAACCAAAATCAAAATCAAAATCCGAAACATTGTTTGCTTTTATTATTTCTTTCTTTTCTTTTTCTTTTTTTTGGAAAAACCCCAATGCTGAAAAATACTGTAAACTTTTCCATTTTTTACAGTCCATAATATTATGATATTTACAAAAATCGAAAAATCCGAGTCTCCATACGTCTTAATAAATCTAGAATCTAGACTCGTCTCTCATCTACAGTCTTGAGATTTGAGACTTGAGCAAATAAATTTATGTTCAGTGTATAGAAAGGAGAAAGGTATATTCTCATTATTACACAGATTACAGATTACAGAGAGAGAGAGACAGAGGAAACTAGTAGTATTAAAAAGCTTTCTCCGCCCCCTTTGGAACTCCATTGATTTCCCATTAATAATAACAATTTGAGCAAACTAATGTGAGCTTGATATTTGGTATTTGGTATTGCTATTATTTATATTATGATGAAGAAAATGAGAGGAAAAGACAAAGAAGTATAGGAGTAAAATGGCCTAAAATGTAGTTTATCATTTATTCGAGATTTGGAGAGTTTTACTCCTAAATCCTAAGCCAAATTTCCCTCTCGTCAAGGAGCATGGGAATTGAGGGGTTGAGAATTTCCAGATTCTAGATTCTAGATATGAGATTTGTGTCTTGAGACTTGAGACTTGAAAATGGGTGGTAAACAAATTGCTCTCGACTCTCAACTCTCGAGTCTCAACTCTCAAATCTGAAATAACTCCAAGTTGGTTTATTTGTAGTAATATTAATCGAAATGTTAGGATCGTCGAAAGAAAAAATAAGAGGAACTCTGCTCAGTTCAGACCAGCTCAACTCAGTTCAACTCAACTCAACTAATGACTAATGACTGGATATAAGTTATGTACGCACATGGAATGGACTGGACTCTATTAGGATTTTTGTTACTTGTTTCCAGTTTCAGTTTCAGTTTCAGCTCCAATGTCTTGTGTCTTGTGTTATGTGTTATGTGTAGAGTAATAAAAAGTGAGTTGTGTCTATAATGCTTGTAATAATATATATGTACATTGTACATTGTACTTGTAATACTTGTGATGAGAATATGAGGAGAAAGGGCGAGAGAAATTTCCACTGTTCCCTGTTCCCTATTTGTCCGTGTGTTAAGTAGGTTAGTAGTTAGTTGATAGTGAGTACATTGAGAGTTGAGAGCAAAGTTGTGTCTAGATTCTAGATTCTAGATTCTAGTGTATATTGTACGTTTTGTATGTACTGTTGAACAGTTTGAGTTTGAGTTTGAGTGTTGACTGGGGAATGAGCTTAATAAACCAGTGTGGAGAGGCTATTTGGCTCCTTGTGTCTGATGAATGTATGTGAAACTGTCAGTAGCAACTGTAGCAACCTCGAGCATCTTGCGTCTCTTTTTCTTCCCTTCTTTCTCTTTTTCTTCTTTTCTTCTTTATACTTCTTCTAGCTCCTTCATCTACTATATACTTTACTTTACTTCATCTCCATCTCAAAATCCCAGTGCTCACAACCAACCAGCCAGCCAGGCAAACAGACAGAGTATAGATGTACATTGTACATGTATGCTCAATCCTCAATCCTCACTGCATATTCTATATTCTCCATATCATCAAACACAGTTCATAGTTCATATCACATGAAGCTTTCTTAGTTTAGTTTAGTTGCTTTAAGCCCATATTCTTTACTCCTTAGTTTGTAACTCTTGGCCACCAAAGTAGCGGACTGTCTAGAGTCTCTAGGTCTTTAGTAGTCAGTAGAAAGAGAACTGTTGTATGTGTGTATGTGTGAGCAAGAACATTTGAGTCAGTGGCAGAAAGAAAGAAAATGAGAATGGGGAACATGGAGATAAAGACAGAGAGAGAGAGAGAGAGAGAGAGAGAGAGAGAGAGAGAGAGAGAGAGAGAGAGAGAAACTAGTAACTAGGTAGATAGGAGAAGGGAGAAAGTCGAAAGTCGAAAAGTTAATATGTAATTAGTCTCATGATATAAGATAAGGGCAAGCCACGGCTATCTACTCTTTACTCTTTATTTGTTCTCTAGTTTCTAGTTTTTAGCTCCTAGTTGAGCCTGGCTGCCCTGACCATTTGGCTTTGACCATTATTTGGATCTCTCTCTGAACTCTGTAGTTCTAGAGTTCTAGAGTTCTGAAGAAAAAAGGGGATGAAACCTGGAGATATAGAATATAGAGAATAGAGAATGAAAAGACGAGTGTGTCTCAATCAGTGAGATGACTCTCCTGAGATTACAAATATTTCTTTGCCAGACAAAAAAATACTGTATCAACTCCTTCCACTTTCACTTTCTTCTACTTTCTTCCCCGTCTTTTTCACCATTCAAGTATTATACGTTGTACGTATATGAGGCGTCCAGACTCCAGACCCCAGACCCCAGACGAAGCGTGAACAGTGAACAGTGAACATTGAACATGGAAAATGGAAATCCATGGCTCAGGAGAACAAATATGTGGAGAATGAAAGAAATATAGAAATTTATAAATGTACATGTACACTAATGCAGAATGCAGAATACAGCAAAGGGAATGGAGAAACTGTAGAAGAATGAGCATGAGAATGAGAAAAGTAAAGAAAAGAGTCTCAGGTGGTAAAACAAGAGATTGTTCCCCTCCTCTAAATTACTTTCCTCCAACCAACTGAACTGAAATAAACTGAGTTGAAGTGAGCTGAACTGGAGTGGAGTGGACATGACCAGCCAGGGGCAACTTGTAAATAGGGAAAGTTAAACTTAAACTTCAAATTCAACTTCAACTTACACCCTCAATCTCAATCTCACCCCCTCAATCTCATCCTGCATGGAAGTAGTGGGAGTTGTAACAGTGAATAGTGATGGTAATATACGGTTACAAAATCCGAGTCCATCTCCACATCCAGATTTCTCCATTTCCCCATTTCTCGGTTCATAGTCAAGCGTTGGAATTTAAAACTCTCCACTCTACACATTTACTACATGTGTAATTCAATACACATGGCTCACACCATTCACTATAGCCTATACACACGAGGGTCATCGCTTCATTCCCTCTCTTTCCCTCTTTTCCTCTGTTCATCAGATGGTGATGTGATGATTACAATCTCACATTTCATCGTAGTCAATTTAAGATTCGTCTTGGGCTTTGCGCCTCAATTCAAGAGAGCTGAGCTGGTCTGGTCTGTTGTGCTCCAGTTGTGTGGAATGAGGTGGAGTGGTCAGTGGTCAATGGTCAATGGTAAACAGGAGCAGTACAATGTACAATGTTCAATGTACAATGAGCCATAGTCGTAAGTCCCAGCTGAACGGTGAACGGTGAAAAGTATATCCAAGTATGTGAAATGTAAAGTATAGCATAGAGAGAGAAATGGAGATTTTAGATTTGAGATTACATTTCTTTGGATGCGGATCTGGATCTGTATCTGGATTTGGCTTTGGATTTGAATTGGTAGTGCTCAATCTCTCCATTTCCATGCCATTGTATTGTACTGTATATTGTATTGAATCACCATTCTCTCCTGAGAGAAGGAGTTGAAAAATAAAAGGATGAAATCGGGGTTATTTACTCCTGTTTGAACAGGTTCGAGTCAATTATTTGTATAATTTAACAACAGTCACTACGACAGCCGTACATCGTACATCGTACATACAATACTTTTACTACTACCCACTACACCATATCTTTTCAATGTATAAAGTATAAACTACTGTGAGCACAGAATATAGAGTATATGAGAATGGAGTACCTCGACAGAAGTTGTTTTGATGTTTTATGTGTAGGAGTATTAGGAATTGAATTCCTTTAGTAATCTTGTTACTCTGAGGGGGTCCTAAAATCCCTTAAAATGACGAGATAAATGGCTTATTATGTATCCAAAACCCCTCAAAATAAGCGATTTCAGCTCAAAAAAGGCTTAAAATGACGAATAGCTTAAAATGAGCCGAACGGAACAAAACGCGACGACTTAAGGCTTTTTTAAGGCTCAAAATAAGGCATTTTTGGCCAAATATTGCTTAAAATGAAGTAATTTTGCTAGTCATTTTAAGACATTTCTGACTAAAACTGGCTTATTATGGCAAAACCGTCAAAATAAGACATTTCTGACTAAAATTGGCTTATTATGGCGAGATGGTCATAATAAGAGACTTTTGACCAAAACTGGCTTATTATGGCAAGACGATCAAAATAAGAGACTTTTGACCAAAACTGGCTTATTATGGCAAGACGATCAAAATAAGAGGCTTTTGACCAAAACTGGCTTATTTTGTTGAGATGGTCATAATAAGAGATTTCTGACCAAAACTGGCTTATTATTGTCAGATGTTCAAAATAAGAGACTTTTGACTAAAACTGGCTTATTATGCTGAGATGGTTATAATAAGAGATTTCTGACCAAAACTGGCTTATTATGGCAAGACGATCAAAATAAGAGGCTTTGGACCAAAACTGGCTTATTATGCTGAGATGGTCAAAATAAGAGACTTTTAACCAAAAGAGGCATATTATTTCGTCAATTTTAAAATAAGGACTTTTGACCAATTATGACGAGCTAGCCAAACTTGCAGACTTTCAGCCTACCCTGGCTTAGTTTTAGAAGTTGGTGAAAGACTGCCGTTTTGTAGAACTGGTCATAAATATACCTTTGTGTATGGTATTTCCTGCGCTTGTTTAGCTGGAATTAATCAACGTTTTGTCTGCATAGGTAATGGAATTCGATTTATACAGTTTTGGGGTCAACCAAAATGGATAAATTGAATTTCATGCTTAGATACATCGGTTTGAGAAACTGAAAAAAATGCGATGGCCACGGAGTGGCCGTCGCATTTTTTTATGAACGTATTTACTGTTGAAGACCCAGTAACTATGTATGCTCAGGCTAAATCGAGCAAGATAACAAACTAAACTCATATAAGTAATGTCGCATGACAACTTTCAATATTCAATTCCGTAAGCGTCTGTGTAACAGGGATTTTTTTTATACTGTTTTTACTTTTTACCTTTCTCTTATACCCCTATTCTGACAACTGTATGCTGTATGTATGGGATTGTGATATGGGATTGAAGGAAGAAAGGAAGAGGAGAAAAACAAGAAGAAAGAAGAAAGTAGAAAGTAGAAGCAACAGAAAGAAAAGAGTCATGAATAATGATGACATGCTTCTTCTCATATGTTCTTATGTGTACACTTGTGACTTTCTCCATCACTTATATTATATATTCTAAGTATATGCATAAGTTGTATATTATGTATTATGTATTATGTACTTCACATTTCACAAGTCTCAACTCTCCAGTCTCAAGTCTCAAGTCACAATTCAAAATACAAGCACAATATATCTACAAGTAGTAGTGAGTCGTAAGTAGTACTTTCTCTCCTCTCTCTTCTCTCTTTTCTCTTGACTTATATTTTTGAAAGAGAGTCAAGAGACACAAAGACATGGAGAACAGAGAGAGACAGAGAGAGACAGAGAGACAGAAGGAGAGTCCCAAGTGACGAGGAATAAAATAAAACAAAATTGTGCCGAGCCGCCTGTCTATAGACTTGTGATGTTTGTCTACTTTTCTTCTCCATCGGTTCCGCTCTTTCTGTTTTTCTGTCCTCTTCTCTGGTGCATCATGTATGGTGTATAGTGCATGGTGTTTGAATACTGGAGACTGGTTACTGGATACTGGATACGGGAAAGTCTGGATCTGGAAAAGTGGAGAATCTATCTTGTTTTTTTTACTACCGAACGATCTCTCTCGATCTCCCTCGCTCGTTCCTTTTTTATCCTCCATCCCTAATTCCCATTCCCATACTTTGATTTGATTAACGTAACGTGTTTCGCTTCTCCATTCTTTATTCTCTGTCTCTCTCTGTCTCTTCAGCTATTTCATGTGTTTTGTGTTTCTCATATATTTGCGAGATCTGTCATATATTTTATAATGTATTATGTATTGTGTAGCATGGAATGTGTTATGGTTTATATCATCCTGAATCTAGAATCTAGAATCTTGTGAGCTCTTGACTGTGAGTGTATTGTGTATTTATTGTGTATCGTGTATAGACATTTATTCTACTACTTTATACTTTATCCCCCATATTTTTATTCATACTAGTTGTATTTGTATTTGTATTTATATTTATATGTGTAGTTGTAGTTGTTGCTCTTGAGACTGAAGAGTGTCATCTTTTGTCCTACAATTTTTCTTGTACAATAATAATAATACAGATATTGTTTTTCGATACATGTATAAAAACAATACTAATACAAACAGAATAGAATACAAAAGCTTGTCCACTTGTCCCTCTTTTTTGTTTTTCCTCTCGTCTTTGTCTTTGTTCTTGTTCTCACTGTCTTTGTCTTTGTTTTTGTCAGTGTCATTGTTGTAGTTGTTGTCTTCATCCTTGTCCTCCTTGTCTGGATACTTGTAACTTGTAACACGTTTGTTTTTGTTTGTAAACACACAAACCCTGTACCCTGTTCATTGTAAGAAAGAAAAGGAAGAAAAAAAAGAAGCATAAAGAGAAGAATATATTATACAGATATAAGATGAGATGAAGAGTGATGATGATGATGACGACGACTACAACTACAAGTACGCCGATTCCCGGGTACAGATATTTTAATCCGGGATATTTAGGCTGTAGCACGACTTTCTATGGATTGTTCAAGTCTCAAGTCTGGAGTAAAACAACCGTATCATTTCATAGGATATCGCATAATGCCGTATCATATCATATCATATCACATCATAACTTGTTATTTTATATTTTATACATAAAAGCTTGTAGCTTGTAGTTTGTAGTTTGTAGTCAGTCCGTTTACTTTCTATCTTTCTTTCTTTCTATTGCATACCAAATACCAAAAGTATGTGTAATGTGTAACTTGTAATCTATGTATCTTTATATTATGTATTGTACATGGATAAAGATATGGATATGGATATGAATAGAGAATAGAGAAGAGAGTCAAGTGGATAGTGTAAAGAAGGAGATGAAGAGGAGGGTGATAAATCATGATGATGTAATCACAGCTGAATTTATAGTCGACAGTCGACAGTTGAGTTGAAGTGAAGTGAGAGTAGATTTCAGTCGAGTCGAGTTGAGTTGAGTGCTGTACAGTGTACAATTTACAAGTATACTGAATACACAGACAGAAAGAGAGAAAGAAAAGTAGTAATATAATATAAAACATAGAAAGAGGAGAGTCATAGAATTGAAAACGATAGCAATATAGTGAAACCGAAACGGGTGTTGGTATTAGTATTAGAGTTAGTATTAGCATTTACGTTGGTGTTGGTGTGAGTATTATAGAGAATAGAGAATGGAATAAATGTGTATGGAGTTTTGAGTATGAAGTGGTGAAACTGGGGAAAGGGGAAAAAATAGCAAACCAAAATGAAATTAACGGGAGAGAGTCAATAAGTTTGAGTTTGTGAGTTTTCTATCGACCGTCCACCGGCAGACTGTATTTCGTCTTTCGTCTTTCTCATTCTCATTCTCTTGTGTTGTTTATGTTTATGGTTTGAAATTCTGTGGAGAGGAGAAAGAGAAAATAGACTGTGTTTTCATTGCTCTGTGTTCTGTAGTCTATTCGGTATATAAATGCAACAATGCAGTCGTTCGTTTCAAGTCGTAATTTCCGAGGACGGCGTAAAAGGTAACCGTAAAATCCACATTCACCATCCTCAGAGTCATAGTCATAGTTTCTCCATCCATCCATATCCATATGCAGTATACTATTATACTTGGTACTTGGTACAGTACAAGGTAGTTTTTAGTCTAGAATCTAGAATCTAGTATCTAGAGTCTTGAGAGTTGAGCCTTGAGCCTCTTTAGTCTTTTTAGATTAAAGGAAAGGATTCTTCTCTTGCTTCTTCCTCAAGACTCAAGACTCCAGACTCAAGACTCAAGATGCTCAAGATGCTCAAGAGTGAAAATTCGGTCATGAAACATGCATGAGAAATACTTTCCTCTTCCTCCCTCTCACTTTTCCCTTCCGTTCGTTTCTTTTCCCCTTTCCCCTTTCTCTTCATCTTCATCTCCACCTGAAGGAAATAAGAAACAAGAGCAAGAACAAGAATAAGAAGACCAACTGTCCATCAAATATTATGTCTTATGTATGTCCATGTCTCGTATTCCGTATCTCGTATCCCGTATCCCGTATCCATCATGGATCAAGTGTAAAGTAAAAGTTTCCTGAAGAGTCATCGTCGTCTTCGTCTTTTTCTCCTTCTTTCATGTACTTTGTCTCACCTTCCCTCACCATTTTCATCCTCTTTCTCGTGCTTCTATATTTTCCATGTTTTATGTTTTGTGTTTCATATCCCAACACTTTTTATATTGCTCAAGCTATGTACAATGTACATTGTACAAAGTACAGTGTACAGGGTGAACAACTAAAAAATGCTTACATTTTCCCTACATCCACTTTTGACCTTTTACATTTTTACATTTTTTCACACTTTCGATTTTTTATATAATTGAAGTATGTAATTGAAGACCTTTAAACTCTTGTATAAAATCAAAAAAGGTGCAACCTGTTTAATTTAGTATTTAGTGTACTACTGAAAGCAGATTGAAAGATTGAGGAGAGTGTAGCTTTGTGCTTTGGTAAAATGGAAAAACTTGAGAAAGCGCAACCTGTACACAGTATACAGTATGCATGTTTATTTTTCCTCGTTGAAAGGCACATGATGCGAATTATTCAGAATACCTAGAATTTGTAGAATGTAGAAGCGAAGGAAATGCACTGGCTGCTCCTAAAGCGTACATTATACATACATGAATACATGCATATTGAAAATTGAAAGTAAGCGTAAAATGAGAGGTTTTTACTCCAACTTTTCATCTTTCCACAATATGTGCAATATTTTTCACTATTCTTCTCACCATGCTAGTATACTAGTATATTTTTCATGCTTTCTTCCTGCGTACTTGTTTTTCTACTCATTCTCTTCTGTTTTTGTTTAGGCAACTCAGAACTCTATACTCTAAACTCTAAATTCAAAACTCAAAGCTCAAAACGGAATGATAATAAAGGGATATTTAAAATAATTGAATGTTGTCTCATATATTATGCAAAAAATTTACTCTGTGCTCTACATCCATAGTTGATTTGCTCATGCTTCCAGCTTCACAACAAAAACAACCCCACCACTAAAACCGAGACCGAGTCCGGGATGACGAAAACTAGGGAAATATAAGGAAAGCAAAAGGCGGGTGAATGAGCTGAGCTACGTACAATGGACAAGGAGCAGGCGGGTAGTTAGGTTGGTCGGTGAATAATTCCTGTGTTGGCGTTGGTATTGGCATTGGTATTTGCGTTGGCGTTGGTGTTCACGAGACACAAAAGTCAGAGGACAAAACACGCTTTGCGTAGTTTTGCAATAAGTCGACAGTAGATAGTAGACGAGCACAAGTAAGTAAATTCAAGTAAAGTAGAGTAAAAAAGAAAAGACTGAAGAATATCAGTAGAAATAGAAATAGAAAGCAAAGCATAGAAAGAAAGAAGAAGAATGAGGAAGAAAGGAGAAAAGTAAGTAAGTAATCTGGGAGCATTGCAAATTCTATTTGAGAGAGAAAATGAGAATGTCTGTTTGAGAAACTGTTATTTGCTCATAAGTATATGTAATATGTAGTATGTAGTCCATGTTCCAAGAGAAGATTCAGTGGAAGAAGAAGAAGGGAAAGTCGACAGGAGAACAAGAAACAAGGAGCAAGGAAAATGTAGTCAACAGTCAACAGTCTAGAATCCAGAATCAAGAATGTACAGTACAAGTAAAGACGGTACACTGTACACTGTACCCGTAAATACGAAGGGACGGACTCATATTTCTCAACTCTTCCTCTGTACTCTTTACTCTTTACTTACTTTGGTTACTCTACTTTATTCTACTTTTGTCCTCCTCCTCCCGTCCTTCAATGAAATGTAATGTAATGTAATATGTAATATAATGCAATACAATCAGATGAAGAGTGTGGACTACAGTCTACACAAAACTACATAGACTTCTAGAATCAGAACCAGAACCAAAACTAGAATACTCGAATATTTCCTAATTCATTATTTCCTCCATCCTTTTCCCTCTCCACATCCTTTTTGCTCTGTAAATGTGTGTTGTAAAATGTACATATTTTGGACCATTATTATTATTATTGTTATTCCTATTGCCATAATCATTATGTTTATTTCTATGTATTAGTATTAGTATTAATATTAGTATTACTTTCAGTATTCAGTATGATCATGTTCATCACCATGGAAAACTCGACTAACTCGAGACTAGAGACTCCAAACTCCAGTTGGAGTTTCTCTTATCTTAATGGTCATGGAAAGATTTTCAGCTCCACATCATTTTCTTCTTCATCTTTGTCTTCATCTTCATCTTCAGTTTGGCCACAAAATCCAAAACTTTTCCTTGTTGAATTTCAAGAATGAGAAGAGTTGTTCTTGTTCTTGTACTTGTTCTTGTTCTTATTCTTGTAGTTGTGTATTAATATATATATTTCCTTGTTCCACAAAGTACAAAACACAAAACACAAAGTAGATTCCGAAGAAGAAAAGAAAAGTGGATGACGCAAAAGTATCTAGATTCTAGAATCTCCAGTACAATCTAAAGTCTAGAAACAAGAAGGAGAGAATATGGCGACAACTTGATTATTATACATTATGGATATTTATACACTTTGTCATTTATTTATGTTCAGTCTCAGAGTCAGAGTCAGAGTCAGAGTCAGAGACAGAGTCAGAGGCAGAGTCAGAGGCAGAGTCAGAGGCAGAGTCAGAGTCAAAGAGGAAAGAAAAATAGGAAAAGTCACCAGAGAAAAGCTCTTTGTATTATCTGTTTTATAACAAGTCTCAAATATGAAATCTCAAGACTCAAGACTCAAGTCAATTCATTAATAAATAATAGAGAAAACACAATGATATTGGAGAAATTTGATTTTCTTGGGACAAGTTTATCTTTGTGGCTTCATTTTGCTTGGCTTGACTTTTGTCTCGAATCTCGAATCTAGAATCTACTGGCTGGATTTTAGGAATTGCACAAGAATTTGTGTATATTATACTTCAGAGAGAAGAAAGATAATGATTGGAAATCCCTGGAGAATCAACTAGATACGAAAGTTGTATCTGCTAATCATATTAAATTCAAATGATAATTAAATGAGACCTCTGATTCTCAAATGACAATGACACCGATCTAATTTTGTCCTAAATTTTAGCATACTACAGATTTTCTACCTAAAAGAAGAAAAATATCTAACTTCTCAAGTTTCGAGGATTTGTTACAGAGTACAGATTTGTTCAACTGTATTAGAAGTTGTCAACTTTGACTTTTCTCTTGTCTTGTAAATTTTTATACTGTGGGAAGTGGGAATTCTACACACAGAAATTTACATATATGAAGATCTTTAATCTGTATAAAAGTTTTATACATTAGCTTGATTTTGATGATGCTCTGATTACTTTTCATTTCCTCCTCCTTCAATCTGAATGATGTATGTATGATGTATGAGTGTGGCTTGAGGTGAAGATACAGATACACGTTCAAAAGAATGTAAAAAAGGTGAGTTCAAAATAGTGGAAAGGGGATGTGAATTTATAGAAAGGAGAAGAACCGAGAAAAGGAATCAGAACCATAGAATCAGGGAGAAAGTGAAAGTGAATGAAAAGGATTGAGGAGTGAGTGAGAAATTCTGATAGAAAAGGAAAGTGGTTGCTGGTTGCTCCTCCTGGCTGCTTGGCTGGCTGACTGGTTAGTTAGGCTTGGTTGATTCAGACAATTTAGAATGCGGTTAATCTCATAAGCTGAGAGTGGGACGCTCGGAATCAAAGAGACGTCGTCAGTAGTCAGGAGGCTCCATCGTCATCTTTGTCCTCTTTTTCCTTTTCGTACACTACAAACTCAGTCGTAGAAACTATAGGAGCACAGGCTGTAGAGTTCTGTACAGTGTACACTGTTGAACAGCAGAGAGACAGAGACGGAAACAGAGACGGAAACAGAGAGCTGGAGCACCCAAGCTTACACATTAATCCAATTAAATCACTCGCAATAAATCATCATTGTTTCTAGAATCGTGACATCCATTTCATAGTCACAGTCCCAGAGTCATGAAGAAGAGGAGCAAGGAGAAAAGAGACACGAGAGAACTCCACCACCGTCCCTACTTTACTCCATGAACAAGGAACAAGGAGAATGTATTATATTATTATTATGTAGAAGAATCAGGACCAAAATCAGAATCAGAAACTAAAGAAGAAGTAGAAGAAGAAGAAAGAGCAATGAAAGATAGAGATAGTTGGAATGAAGGAGGATGAAGCCAAAGAGACAGAGAGACAGGGAAAGGGAACAAAACCAAACAGCTCCATCATCTTATCTCTTCACTCTGGTCAAAATTCAATCTCTCTCTCTCTCTCTCTTTTCCTTTCTAATACCATTACTATTTCTATAAGGTATAAAGTATAACATATAGAGTATAGCGTATCACAATCTCAATTCCCTTGTACAAATAAATTGACAAGCCAAATCTACAGAATCTTTGTCTTTTCACTCTTCTCTCTGTGTGTGTTTGGTTGTGTGTCTGTGGATATCACTGGTATCAGCAGTACATGCGGATTTCAACCTCAGCCTCATTTTGGATTTTGGAGGAGGAAGGAAGAAGAATTATTCAAGTTGGGCTTATTACCTACTCCTGTACACTGTACATACATGTACTTTTCAATACTCGATACTCAATATGTACAATCTGTCTGTCTCATGCACCCACACACACATATGTAGAGGCATTACCAATCTACACGAACTAAGATACAGGAGACACGTACAGGATAGTGCAAGTCATCTATCTACTTCCAGATTCCATGTACAGTAGAGAGCGTCAAAAAAACAACTTTTGAGAAATTTTAAGCCAGGAACCCGTCATATCGTTCCTTTTGGAGTAGAAACTAACCTCTGAAAAAATCAGCTCATTAAAATTAGTTTTAGA
>JABASP010002063.1:0-23023 GCA_019776565.1 Sminthurinus signatus | reverse complement strand
GAATATAGCCAGACGAGCAGAAGTTTGGAATGCGAGGAATTTGACTCGCCAGTTTCTCGCACAGCATCTCTTACATGTTAAAATTATTTTTAATTAATTTTTTTTAAATACTTCCAATCAGCCTAGGACTTTGAAATTTTTAGGGTAGTTAGTTCTTGACCTGAAGTATATGAATATATAAATACCTAAATTTCGGCGAAAAATGCTCGTCTGGCCATTTTCCTAAACGTTGGTCCATATAATAAAATGATGTAATTTGTTTTATAGGCCTGTCCTACTATTATGTGTATCAGCATATTTCATCATGATGGCTGTTTTGACAGTTTACACAGCATACATGGAAAAAGGAATTTTTGCTGTTGCAGTTCAAAAAGATCCAGCTGGAATTGATCCAGAAATCAAATGGGAAGCTAGCTCTTACATGAAAAGGTATATAATTATTTACTTTTATGAAATGGTTTTTTGTATTTCGTATAGTATTTTTTTTTTTTTTGAGTTTTGAAATTTATAGAAATACATATAAAATACAAAATAATGTATACAAAAGTTTCAACCTTGAACCATAAAGTAAATTTGAAAGTAATGTCATGTTCTCATTTGTCTGTTGTTGTTGTTTTTTTTTTTAGATTTGATGACATTTATATTTTATCCCTAAGTTGCTTCAAAGGAAATAATTCAGTTAAAACAGCGGTATTTGAAAAGTCAGTAGCAAATTTCTTTGATACTGAAGGTGTTTTACTACATGATCTCCTTGAACCTGAAGTCCGTAAACTCCATGCAAATATACTTTCCGGTAAAAAAGAAAAATAAACACACATATATAAAATAATATGATACAGAGTATATTATGTAATATATACAACTATGTTCATCTATAACAAAAGTGGGATACCTAACTAAATATATATTGTGAGAAATTAAATTATTATTAATGCATGGTATATTATAAGCGTTTTTATTTAAAATTTAATTGTATTTTACTATTACTGTATAATAATCATAGGGTTAATGTATAGTTGAAGATTTTAAGATTATTATACATTATACATATAATTATTATTACTTTTTATGGAGTTATTTTATTATATATCAAGAATGGTTCCGATACTTTATATATCTATATGTAAAAGAACAATATTGGACTGTACGTGTTGTATGTCTTATTACATGTTATAATAATAATATATTGTTGTTGCAATTGTGAGGTATTTTGTATGTATGTATGTATATATATACACATGGTAAAGATTTTTATATATTATGTAAGAAAGATATGGTGATGATTCAACTCTTTAAAAATGAATGAAGCATTTTTTTTCATAATATTTTGCCCCACTTGTTCAAGAATATGTAATAATACATAATATATTATGTAAAAGACACCTCTGAAATGGAACCAACTTTTGTCTTGAATCTTGAAGGACTTTTTAGGAGAGTAATAACGACAACAACTTCTTTAGTCCTTGTTTGCTTTTATAATATATTGTGTAATTTATGTACTAAACATTAATAATAGAAAATGTATTGAAAGGCTTCAGAATTTACAAAAAGCGAAAATATTTAATTATATTACATAAGAAATAAGTTTTGTCAAAAATTTTTACTTCCAAAGAATACATTATATATCTACGTTATAAGTTATAAATTATAATACCTTACTTTTTCAGAATAAGTTACCTATACTCTCAAACCGAAAAATGATAAATTTCTCTAATAAAAGCTTGGAAACATCAAAGAAGTTTTTGGCACTTTGAAATATATTTTCTTTTCCAAATTACATAGTGCATTTTCTGACAGATTGTTATGCACCAAGGAAAAATGAATTAATTAGTTTTATTTTATACACATGGAACAGAGACAGGATAGACAAGATATATTATATATGTAAATTGTTTTATTTATAAAAAAATATTCATCCGTCTAGTCTATAGGTATACGATATTTCTTATACAAATTTATAAATGCAATATAGTAATGCAAGTGAAAATAATCACACGTAATATGTTTTTATAATAACAGGCGGAAAGAGAAAAAAAATGTTAATAGTAATGATTAATAATAATAATAATTGTTCTTCTATATACTCTATTCCATGTGTAACTTGCCAAAACTAAAAAACTTGCAAAGTCTTAGCTTAGGATAGATGACTGGTTTTACTTTATTCATGTTCATCACATGATACGTTTCGTGACTACATGAAGTTTTGATCTTGATGCAAATCTTTATCTAGACACTGGCAGAAAGATGGAAAAATAATAATAAGGCATATTAACTATGATAATAATGTATTATGGTAGGAATCTTTAATTCGCGTATCATGTATCATACATACAATTTATACATCATAAGATATTATACGCTGTCAAACATGCACGAATGCAGGTATGTATATATATCCTACTATACATTATACATGTATATATATATAAATATTCAGACTTGTTGTTTTGCTCATCTTCAAAGTTATGTACATAATCCACTATAGTTTCATAATATACACAGTCCCGACTACAGCACAAAGGTCGGTCTATCTTGTATTTATACTGCTTATGTTTAGTATGAAATGTAAATTAGTTACATGCATATTATATTATAATATAATATACAGGACTTTCAATTGCCTTACGGTACATATTTACTTTAATTGGTTCAGACAAAAAAATCTGCAGGTTGTATACAGATATATATATACATATATATATAAGCACTATACAAAAATTGATATAATTTTGTTCCCCCTGCAGTTTTACACTTATACAACGACAATGTATAATGAATAATAAATATAGTAAAAAAGTACAAATTATTTTCTTGTTATACTTGAAGCTAGGTCATCTAATGTAGTTATTATACATACAGGATGCAGGATAAGGCATTTCAATTTTTGTATTGTGGGGAGTAGACACAGGTATATGGCTATAGCCTAGCTAATGATAACGATGGTGTAATAATACTCAAATACTCAATATATACACATTCCTTTCAATCAATCAACAACGGTCTTTGAAGAAAATACAAAACAAACTGCATTTTAGTGCATAATAATCAGCAATATCAGCATGGATTGATCGTCTACTGTCTACTATCTCATTACTGCTTATAACTATTCCCTATTCCCTATGGATGATGTTATTTCATGGTGATAATAATATTTATTTACCTTTGAATTTATATCATATTACTGACAAGTGACAAGCCTACTTTGTACTTTGTACACAAAATAGATACAAGAAGTACAGAATGACACCTTTTTGTGTACTGTAGAGAAAAAGCATATCCTTTGAAGAGAGAAAGAAAGAAAGAAATCTATATAGTCTGAGGTAAATAATACACCTTTTCAATAAATATATTCATCTCATGTCTTGAGTGGAACAGTGAACAGCTGTTGGTAAAATATTATGTCAAGCAGTAAAGCATACATGCGAATCATTCGCAGGTTGAACGATTTTAAAGGTCATGATGTTGTCTACATTCCACTTGTCTCATATATCAATAAATAATCAAGACATTGGATTCAAAAGTCAAAATACGATCAAGTAAAAGTATATGTTACACATTACACATGCTCAATGAACAGGTGTACATAAATGTATACATCTTGTCTCTGATTTTTGTTCACATCATCCCCTTTTAAATATGTACTTTTGGTTTTTTGCTTCTTTTCTTAATAATTTTGTAGAAAAAAATGTACCATCTATTTACTATTTACTTACATATCTATGCACGGCGGAATGAGGATGTCATGGATGAGTAGTGAAAAATAATAATTTGGAAGTTTCAATTATCCTTAGATACATCATTACTGTTTGTGTATGCTGTATACTCCATATGGTATCAACATGACTCTGAGCTCTGAGAATGTCAGTGTAAATAGCAAGTATAATAATTACGTTCATGAATGTCATTTAGGTAAAATCTGCAGAAAGTAGATGATAAAAGAGATTCATTCAGAAACCGCTCATACTTTTAATGTACAGTAGTAGAAATTCATCCCCCATTTATGTATGATCCTCCACTGCTGTATACTGTATACTGATGTAGACTATTTACATTTATAAATTCATATAATATGGAAGCAATGCTTACTATATTATTAACTACTTACTCACATGAAAGCATATTATGTATAATATGAGTATGAACTAGAAATTAAGTGGAAAAGAATTAAATCCCGTATTACAAATGACGAAGATGCTGATACGGAATACGGAATAGAAATGAGAGATGAGAGACGATGATCGTGCAGGACAAAGTCAAAAAGCCACAAACAAGTTCTGTTTTTTTTTCAGTAATACCTACATAATATTATATACATATTATATATAATGTGAGTGATTCTACATTCTACGGATTCATCATGATTGTCTTAATATGAAAACTACAGTAGTAGAGAAATGAAGGTAAATGAGTGGTAAAGAAAGGGATGAAAATTGTTCAACGACTTAAGTGAAGAGAGATTTGGTAGTAAATACTAGTAAAAGATACAAAGTACAAAGCACAACAAGAGAGAAGGTAAAGAAAATGAGAATTGAGAATATTATATGGATCTATTATATAAATTTCCATTTGGATTTGGATGGTTGGTGGTATTTAAGTGCAATTCATTTATCATGTTATTGGAACTGACTGGATCTCTGCATGTTGTACACTTGTGAGGAGGAAACCTCTGTAGTCTGTATTTTATAATTGCACACAATACACAATATTTACCATCCACAATCCGCAATCCACATTCACATACTTTTTCATACCGGCATGAGGAGCATACAAAAGTGAAGAAGAAGCAAAAGAAAGCAGTTGATTTAATATAATGTATGTGTTCCCTCTCTCTCTCTCTCTCTTTATATGAGAGTACCAGTAATATAGATATTGGCTATGTGTAATATGCATTCTGTATACTGTATACATACGCATCATACTTGGTTTTCGTAATACGTCTTTGACGTGGATCATCGTGGTCGTAGTTCTTGGTCTTTGCTTGACAATAAACAACAACAATGATGAGCAGCTCAAGCTAAAGGATTACTAATGTAGAATCTAGAATGTAGAATGATGACGGTACGCAGAATTTTCTTCCCTGTAATTTCAAAACGACCAAAAGACTAAGAAGATAGAAAAAAGAAGAACTAGAACTGAAACTGAAGAAAACTGCAATGAGAATTACAAATGACATACCCATTACCCCTACACCATACATACTAAAACCTCATTACACTACTTAACAATACTTTACTTACACACATCTATAGATACCTATAGCTACACATATACACAGTATAGCTCAACTCACATGATATTCATTTTCATTGTATGGTACATTTTACATGATGGGGAGGAAAAGGAATTTAAACTACTTTTAAAAAACCACCCTTGTACATTGTACATATCTACATCCATCCATCCATCTGAATGAAGTATCCATGTACTCTATGAAATTTTGGTGTCTTCATATTTACTTACTTATTTAGTCTAATATCCAATATCTGCTACTTGAATGTGTACATCTATGTGTATATCTATACATATGTATATGCACATTCATGTTTAAATCCCAGGCATTTAATTTTATGGGCGAGCTACCTTTACGACGACGTCTCGTGTCTATAGTATAGTATACAGTGGGTATTACAGATTATACTTTATACAGGGATGTTAGTATTTAGTATTTACATTACATTTATTCAGAAAATACCAGACTTTGACTTTACTTTACTACACTCTTTTCAATAGGAATCTATACAGTATACAGTTTGTGACAAGGATGTTGGTGACTGGTGACTGGTGACAGTGAAGAGGAGTAAGAATATACATTCGTGTATATTTAAAACTACAGGAGAAAGAATGAATAACAAATCCTAGCAGTACATCACTCACGGGTACTGTAAAATGATATAATGTATCGTGTATATAAAATAAACAGGATGAAAACGATAATATTGTAGTACAAGATTTGAGCGAGTATAATATATTTTGTATTATATATATGACGATAATTGATCATGATGGCTGACTGTGTAAGCATTTTGATCTCTGAAAGAAAAAAACGTAGGCAGGGAGTAAATAAACAAACGGTAGAGAGAGAAAAATCAAAAGAAAAGCATTGTATATCATGATATCACTTCCATGTCCAAAAATCTAACAAGAAAAGAACGGGAAGTCTCTCTAGTCTCTACATCAATCGACATTGATGTGAAGCGGACTACGGACTATGGACTACACACTATACACCACACACAGATCAGTGCCGGCGTAAAGGTTGAAACTGAGAACTGAGAACTGAGACTCTGTGAAGATGGAAAAAAAGTGTTCAAGCAAACCAAAACTGAGTTTTGAGTTCGACATAGACGACAGGTGTGCTGTGCGGAAGGGGTTGATTATTTAATACTCCAACTGCAACCAAATAAAAAAAATGTTGAACAGTACAATACAATATATAGTATAATATATAATATGATACTAGTTACTACAACAGTATTCGCCATGTACATATGAGATGATGATGGTGTGGTGATTGTTGAATGTTGAATACTGAATGTTGAATGCAATGCAATTCAAGTGCATGTATAGAAATTTTCATATGTGTTTAAAGTTTATACACGTATTTGATATTTGTAAAAATACTTATATCTTATATATATGCATATATGCATGTATGACTTTGAGTTTTGAGTTTGTAATGTCAAATATTATTCTGTGGATATTGCATCGTCGACAGGTTAGTTTCATTATATGGAAAATAAATGTATAGACTTCTCTTGGGGGGTTCACTTTTGTACTCATACCAGAACATCATATGTACATTGTACATGGTACATGCATCTTTTTACTCTAGACTCTAGACTCTAGAATATGATTTTTGATACTATGGAATACAGAATGTTGTGTGTGTGGGGATGATGATGATGATGATGATGATATGATGGGGTTGGTTTTCTTTCTGGGGAACCAACAACCAACCTGCTAGCTGCTAGATACTAGATGCTAGATGCTAGCGTAATACATACATATGTACTCGGTATTACCATTGAAAGGATAAAGTAAAACACAGAACACAGATAAGCTGGTGTGAGTGACCGAACATAAGACTTACCTTTTCCACTTGCACTAACATCTTTGTCTTTCTCTCTCATTGTCAGTATTCAGTATTCAGTATAGCAGTGAGCAGTGAGAGGGTCTTATAAATATGCACATATGCATAAAAATACATTATGCTCTATATAGATCCAAAACTTTTTTGTACATAATAGGTATAAATTTTATACTATATACTCTAACTAACTATCTCTCATTCTGGTTCTCTGGTTCTTTGGTTCTCTGTTTTATAAACTAACTAGTATTTACTTACCCATTTCCTACCTTATAGTCAGTTTTTTTCACTATGTATTCCTCTTATACCTGCATCATTCATGTGTTATGTGTTCATGTGGAGTGTAGAGTGTAGATGGATGCACATATGTTGGTTGTTGTATGTTGTATGTTCTATGTGTGTCTATGAATAAGTCTGTTTTAAATTATATTTTATTCTCCCTACACATCATGTGTGTAAAGTTATATTGTATATTGTATATATGTATTATGTATATGAGGATGTGTTTATGTCTTTTGTACAATATATTTTATATAACATATGAATTTTTTTTTGCCCTCTCCCTACCTTTTTACCTGCCTGACTTTTTGCTTGCCTGGCTTAACACAGACTATATAGACACCATATGTAATGTGTAATATCGTATGTATATTGTGTATGCACATAAATATTATAGCTTATAGCTATGTAGAATTATATAGACTGACGACAGGATGAATCCCCTAAAATTCCATTTTTCTCTCTTGTTTTCATACTCTCTGTCTCTCTAAAGAACTAACTAACTACTACTACAACTCACATACTGCTACTATTACTTAAGTACAACTGTACAACAAAAACTCCTACTACTCCATGTATATACATGTAAAATGTAATGCTATCACCTGAGAGTACATGTATTGTGCATTGTATATCATACATCAAGCTACATACTCGATACAATAGTATAATATATTCAGTATTCAGTATGCATGCCTGCATTGTGTGTACTGTGTACTGTGTTTTGTATTGTATTGTATTACCTTTGCTATTACTTGACTGATGGTGACGGTGAATCCATGTGCTGCTGTCGCTGTCGCTTTACAAATTTGAAACTTGAAGTATCATAATAATTTTGTATTTATTTATCTATATCTAGATTCTATATTCTAGATTATAGATAATTTGACCGTGATTTTTTGTGTATTAATTATTAATTGTGTACAGTCATTGTGTTTCCGTCTTTTGTCTCATCTTCTCCTTGACTTTATATTTAGTAGTTTGGAAAAAAGGTTGATTCAAATATTATTTATATAAAACCAACAAAACCAAAATTAAAAAGTTCAAGTTGATAGAAAATTTGAAAGAAAGAAATAAAAAAAGTGATGGTAGAACATATTAAATTAAAAGGTGATGTGTAATAATTAATAGTATAAAGTAAATTATTTAAAATAATATTTTGTACTTTGCTGATTTTTGCTACTATAATATACTATAGTGTCTAGTATCTACTATAGCACAAAGACAACAGATTTCTTGCAGAAAGAAGCATTGGAGCGCGGAGAGTATCATGGTTTTTGTGTGTGTGTAAGTGTGTGTATGAAGCAACCAACAACAAAACTCAAAACTAACTATATAATCAAAAGTAGTAACTTTAAAAAAAAGTAAACTATAACAGATATAATAATAATATATTTATGTACATACTTAGTACAAAAGTATACACAGTCAAAAAATATAATAACATTTCCTCGTAATAATATAATTTCTCATTCTGAGTCACCACCATCGTAATATTAATATAGTTATTGTGTTACTACTTACTTCGTTTACTACTGCTAGCTACAAAATAGAGAGAATAGAAAACGTATTTATTACAAGGTTTTTACATGGTGCATACATATATAATATTAATAGCATTGCATTAGTAAAATAAATATACATGCAATAAGCATAGTAGAAAAAGCCGTGCACTTTGATTTTTTGATACGAAATGTTGTAAAAATATACACTTGTAAATAAAAACGTATCAATTTTTCTCACCGAGTCATTCATTTATGCAGCGTGACAGTGACAGTTTGACAGACAGCAGACGCGTTATACTGATTTACCAATAACTAATATATATAATATATAGTAAGTGCACACTACACACCAAAGGCAGAACAGAGCACAACTTACTACTGCACATTACAAAATGCCGGCTCGCACGTAATGTCAAACTGTAGTGTGAAAGAGACAAGAAAGTTATGAAAAATATTCAAAATGTTTCCCACTTAACTCCTGTATAGTAGTAACTACAATTTTTAAAATTATCAAAATTATTATAATCTCGTTGTGAAATTATATTATATGTAAAAATATAAATCTTGGCTAAAAAATTCAGATTCCAAGTGTAAGTAAAAATCCAATATTCCGTGCACTTTTGTGGGAAAAAATGAAGAAGAATGTGTCACTTCGTGCCTTTTGATTAAAAGTTAAACTGAAAGAGTATACTTGTATACATAATAAATAATAATACAACTCTACATCTATCTAGAAAATCTAGAATCTACAATCTAGATATTTATTTATACACGGTATACGGTTTTTTCATCTATGACAAAAATCTCTTCATGATTTTAATCCCAAGTTTTTGTTCAGCGTCCAACCCTACTCACTACACACTTAATATACGGATTCTCATAATCAGTCAGCTTATATACATACTAAAAAGCAAATCTACAAATTCTAGATTCTAGATGCTAATCTTGTGAAAAAAAAGAGAAAAGTTATTTGGAATTCGTGATCAAGTCGTTGTTGGCTTCCAAGTGATTTTTCTTTTCAGTCAGTATTCAGTTGTGTGTCTTCCAACCGAATGTCAACCTTTTGTATAATATTTATTATTCAAATTTAAAATTCAACGTGTCCTGGATGAGTGTTTGTGCCAGTATGTAATTTTCTTAAAAGTTCATTGTCGGATCCATCAAGTTTTAAAGGTGAGTTTTTTCAGCATACAATTTCATTATACTTACACAGTGTATATATATATGAACTATGAATGACTTTTTTTTGATTGTGTGACGGTTGATTTTTTGGGTTGGAAAAATATGACTTTTTTTATGCAAAATGTGTAAATGTATAAAAATAAAATTTAGTGAGATACATACATGCATAATTTATTATAACTTATAATGATACTTTTATGAAGCTCATCAAATATGAAAATAGCATGTGGAAAATTTTCACGAGGGTTTACTCAACAGGGCCTATAGAGTCAAATTGACATCATATAGTAAAAAACAAAATATCAAAAGATCGTCTATGATGACGTGAGATTTTAGTGAGTTTTAGCAATAACGAGATAGTCATTAGTTAATTTAAAGTTTGTAAAACTTCCCAAGAATACTTCTCAAAATCTTCGGGAAAAAAGTTAGGTATGGAATATGGAATTATTACACGACATGAGTAATGAAATTCATCAACAATCAACAGTCAACAGTGTGAAACGCCATGCCTCTCTTTTGATGTATCCTATGAGTGCAAAAAAGTTATAAAACGAACCAAACGTACATATACAAATGCATAAGACGTACAAAAGTATTGGAACCATGAAATATTGTTACATTTACGATTACAAGCGACAGTTATAAATTGGATTATTTGATGAAGCTTTCCATGTGCAATCAGTACAATGTACAATTCAATGGTAATAATAATAATCTCAAAAAATTTGTAGGGAACATCACAAGCTCAGTCACGAAAAAACGAAAGGAAAAGCGAAAGTTGGAATGATTTTCTTTTCACATTTTTCTTATTTAAGGAGTAAATAAATGTACGCATGTTACATGCTACATGCTACATATAAATTATTGAGTATTGTGAATTGCAATTCTTCCTCTTTCAAATACTACACGTAGTTCGTAGTACACTTCGATTTCGGCCCAAATTTTTTTGTCTCTGTTTGTGGATTAGTGGAATTGTTTTATTTGTAAATTTGCTTCGTTTGCAGGACAAAGTATTTACAATCTACAATATAATTATTATGCTATAAAAACAATCTTCTGCATGTAGATTCTTAGCAATTAAATCTTCCCTTCACACTGCATACCATCTACTTCATGTTGATTGTTGATATATTTCTGTTGTTGTTGGAGTAGTAAAAAATCTATTATATAGTTTCTTTATGTAGAAATAAAATAAAAAAATGATGTACTGTACATTGTATCCATTTAATATGTACTTCATGTGTGTACTGCACAGATTTTTTAGTCATTAAATTACAATCGCAGAATTCAATGGTTCTAATTTGCTTGTAGTTTTCTCCTCTCTTTTGGTATTTTTGCACTTATGCATCTATGTATCATACAGAATATACATACTGTGTATATATTATTATGTACATACTGACATAGGGTTTTATTTTCCTCCAAATCCTTTTTTGGATATTTTATACTGCATGTTGCATGTACAATGTACAATGTATGTATATGTTCATTATTATTATTATTGTATTACACGTTATGCATGTTGAATTGCTGAATTGCTGAAAGATTGAGAGTGTTGTACTGACTGACTGTATTAGATGTGTACATGGGCCCTGTGAGACTGTGTAAAAGTTAATTTCTGAGATACTTTGAATGAGGAAACGGATTCAACCAACTATGAAATAGTGCAATGTATTATTATTTGTATTTTATATATGTATATTTATATACGTATATAAATGTGTGTAGTGTGTATTGAATTACTGTGTAAAGTTTTGTAGAAAATGAAAAATAGATTGGGAAGTAGGAATGTGGTAATAAAATATAAAACCCTGGGCAGTCTAATGTCTAATGTCTTATTCTAATCTTTGTACAAGCAAGAGAGACGAAACGATTGCTCAACAATCGACTGTACTTTTATTAAAAATTAAGATTATCTGCAGCCTTTGTAAAGTAAAATAATGACAAATGTTTCCTATTGCACTCTCATAATATAGAAAAATAATAATATAATTACATATTTCAACACAGAATCATAATTTATAATAGCTTACGTTTTTCTCGTTCTCGTTTGTTTCACTATTTCTGTTGCTATTTGCTATATGCTATATTGAACAAGAGAGTAGCATTAGATGTGAAATTCAAGTATAGTTCATACGAAAAGAACTTGACATAAAAGTTTTAATTAATAATCCAAACATAATCTGTCGCATCATTGTATACTGTATGCATACAATTTTGAACTATTCCAAATTAGCTTTGAAAAATAATGAGGAATTCTTGGAACTCTTCACAATTGAATACTGTATACTATATTTTGAGACTGCTGACATTTTTTTGGAACCTCTTCTAAAGATATAAAGTAGCCCGAAATTTATCTAGTAATTAAATTTATAATCGTTTATATGAATCTGACATCTCACCATTGCATTGTGTTAGCAGTTAGTTAGTAGAACGTTTGAAACTAATTAGATATCTGCATCCAGTTTTGATATTTACAATATCTATTCTACTTTTACTTGGAAAAGGGATGAAAATAGTTTTGAAGATTGAAAAAGTAGAAAAAACCAGAACTAATTACTATAAATATACAGCGTATAAGTAGCTTTGTCGTTTCATCTTTTTCCTCATTGTATGCACTCTCTTCAATTCTTCCTGCTACACATTTCCTTTTCTACTGAATTTAGACTACAAACTTCCTTCATAAAGATAAATGAAATGACGCAAAAAAACTGTAGAGGTTTTCCAACTTCCAACCATGCAAAAATATTTATTTGCAAATTCCCTTTGTTTCTTGAGATTTTCATTACTCCAAACTCCAAATACGAAACTCTGACTCATACCAAATCAGCATAGTCTAATAACCTACTAAATATTCAATAAACTGGGAGAAATATTTTTTACTTGAAGTCAGACAAATGTATTCAGACATGTACACATGCATGTACGTTGGCAATGAATGTAAATAACTATATTATTTTAAACATTAATATTAGTACATTAAATATGCTCCTTTTTTAAAAAAAAAAGTACTTGAGACTCGAGCTTTTTCTCGCGTCTCGTGTCCACCGTCATTTTTCTCTCTTCATGAAGATGAATGCATTGAACTGTTTTTTTTCTTTACGCCTTTTTATGCACATTTCATATGTGACCACACTTTGGTATTTATTTATTTATTTACAACATGAATATTCAGATGTAAAGTAGGTCTTTTTCTCTTGGTCATCTTCTTCATTTTTTTTTCCTTCCTACAAAATGCATTCGTCCGTTAAAACTGTTCCTATTACTTATTTCATGCTCATATCTACAGATTTTTCACAGTGATGTAGTTCTATTTTTTGCGTGTCTGTCTCCCTGTTCTTCGTCTTATATGCTTCTTCGTTCTTCGTTCTTCCTTCCTTTTGGTTTTGTATTCATTCAATGTCCACTATCCACTATTCTTTCTCATGTCTTGTGCCTTGTGCCTTGTGATATCCATTTTCTATATGCTCAAATTTTCAATTCATTCACAGCGTCATATAACTTTTAACAAGCGCGTATTTCTCTTATTAATAATTCATCAGACATATCCGACTTATTTATATTCATTTGAAAGAAATGGAATATTTCACGGCGATATGAGATTTGAAATGTATTTCGTATAGAATTAGTTATTCATGTTTACTGATGAACGTTACTCGAGTACTGAGTATGATTATTTATTTTGTTATTGAATATATGTATTGTGGATTGTGATGGTGAATCTTAAAGGGAGGAAGGAAAGAAAACTTGAACTCATCTGATTATACACTCATACTTTATATTTCATGCCCATTGTCCATTGTCCATTCAACACTTGCAATAATAATTCTCACGCTAAATTTTAGAAGTGTGGTGCATACTGTATAGATTTATCAGTAGACCTGCTAAAAATAATAATAATAAATAATATAAGCATCACATTTTCCGATTTTCAATATATTTCTACCTCTATACTCTAAATTGAAGCATACATATATATTTAGTCTACAAAAGCATAGATCCATTCTATGCTAATTATTATTTATGATTTTCTGTAGCTTGAGGAAAATGCAAAATTTACTTGTTTTAATAAGTTTAAATAAAAAAATAAAAATGTTATATTCATATCGAAATTCGAAATGTAAATAAGCTCTACCTGAACTCGTGTACTAACTATTTTGAGAAAAAAGTCGTGGAATCAGAGTACAACGTACAACGTCATAAAGGTGTCAACTCCTCAACCAAAATGAAAGTAAAATTGTTACACAGATTGTCATGTGTAGACTATGTTATAGAAAGAAAACAGAGGAAATAAAAGCAATCAAATGACACTTTGTACTTTTTATTTTGTATGCATGTGCACAGGGTCTTCTTTTATGTCAAGTATTGTCTACTTCCTATTTCCCATATCAAACTGCCTTTTAAGATAAATAGTTTTTCCATGTGTCGTATGACGTATGACGTATGTAATGGCGAAATATATTTTGTTTTTGATACAAATTACAAATGACTAAACTATATAATATATTTAATGGCCGGCAGTATGTATGGCTATATGTAATATGTAGTAGGCTTTTCAGCATTGTATTTAATACTTTTGATGTAAGTAGATAGAAACCGTGTGTTTTAATGTCTACTATTAATATTTCAAAAAAAGTTGTTTCTTTGCATTCTCATAATATTATACAGTATAGATACGTCAGTATGTGCATTTTATTTATTTTTTTGCATAAAATGTAGGATTTATAAACTCATCAGTTGTTGTTGTTGTTGTCTTGATGCTTGATGTAATTGTTCATTGTAATGATACACTAGTATAATTTATAATTATTATTACTGCTCTAGATAAGGCGTATAAATATAAAGTATACGCATGCACATGTACAGAATGAAGTAAATAATATTCTATATAGTCCAACGACGGGTAGCACACATGTGCTCATATTTACATTTAAAAAATAAGTACAAAGTACAAAATCCCTTTTGTTTATAAGTATACACTAGGAACTATAGATATATATATGCATTTTATATTTTATACATGTATAGATGATGCAGATTGCAGATGATACCCTCGTGGGAATTTTCCTACTCATTATTTCCACTCATTCTACTATCTAGTACCTAGTACTTTGTATTTTGTATCCCACTCACCTGATTCCCTCCATTTAATACACGGTGTATTCATTTATTTGCATTCATGTGTTTGTTTTCTGTTTCTATTTTTCAGGTCACCAGAAGTGAAAAGTGGCATCCTGCTTCTCCAACAAGGAAAAGTATACACTACAACACTACAATCTACAATACAATATCACCTTTTAGCTGTGTAGATGTGTCAAGAATTACGAATACAAATACGGATACGAAGAAATAAATAATACAATATAATACTACAATTATATATATAGAACTTTATTCTCTTGAAATAATTGGATATTTTGGATGGTGGTCCAGTGCCGGTGAGTTATTTGTTTTCTCCGTGAGTTCCACTCCTTTTATTACTATTTTGAAGACGAAGGGGGAGAACAAGTCCGACGTTGTGAGTTTTATGTGACCAGGAACCAGGATAAAGTTACAAGTGAAGTGCACTATATAATATATAATATATACATGTACACATGTATTTGTGAGAGTGAATGAGTGATTAGTTTCCGATTGCATGTTCCTGTCCATGCATTAATTTCTCTTTTCAAACCAAGGAAAGGGGAAAACAATATAAGAATATATTTCCCGTCCTGACGCTTGTCTCAAGACAAGCACAACAAACGACAACATGGTCATCGTCACAAGGGTAAGAATATAATCTCTCATAATCAATTCTCAATACAGATTATTATACACCTGCCTCATTGTGCAATTAATTCAAAATTCAAAATGAATACTCTGAATTGAGAATTCTCAATATAGTACATAACATGCGTAATATTTTTTGTGCAGTGCAGCATTACTACTTACTTTAGTAATAAAAATTCAAATAAAAAATATTATTTAGCGATGATTGCTCATTTAACTATAAATTTAATACTTTGAAATTCGAAACCAATAGAATTTATCTACACAGGTACACCTACAATGCAGAATGTAGAATGTAGAATACTTGTAGTAAATATGTACTTGAAGTTGTCTTCACTTCATACCTACTTCATATGTAACTATCTGAAGTAAGTCAGTTAGATTTATCTTATGAAAAGCATTTTTAACTGTATTTCATCATAAGAGCAACTCAGGTAGGTATAGTTCTTTCTTCAAATCATAAGCATAATGAGATTCAAGTTTGAGAGTTCTCGAGTCTAGAATCTTGAATGACAAGTGTTGTCAAACCAAAGTGACTCTCCCTTGTCTATCTCACTTGTAGGTTATGGTTTTAAAAATACCAGTGGAATGCACCATATCACATACGTCATGATTCATGAACATGAGAAATGTACATAACACACAACACATATGATCATCATACAAGAAGAACCTGTGGTTGTTGTTATGTTTCAACCACCTTGGTGATTTTTTTGTACTATCAATTTGTACAATGTATCCATGTCTCTACTCTCTACTCATCCAAATTTTCAAGTTATCTTAGCCTATGCATTATGTATATTGTATATATTATATATGCACCATGGTTCAAAAACTTAATTGTGATAGATGTTTTGTTCTTTGATCTTTGATAGTCATCGACGTATTTATTTACTCCAATAAACTGATAAACTGATTTAACCTCTGTGGTAATTAACTCGTTAAAAAAGGAGCAGAATAATGAAGAATAAAAAGTATTACGATTTATGATATGTGGGAGAAAAGGGCGCATAGGAAAGAAATACGTATAACGTGTAACGTGTAATAGGTGAATATGTGGAGTAAATCAACAATTTCCAATGTGGTCGTCAAACGTCAATTATTCATGATGTATGTAAAAAGGCTATGAATTACACAGTGCAAGAATTTCAGCATAAATATTATATTGTGGTTTTTAAAGTTTTACAAGTGTCATTAGAAATTTTCTCAAGAATCAAAAGGATCAAGAATCAAGAATCAAAAAGACTGCTCTCTTCTTTCCAACCTCCACCAGTCAAATCTGAAATCTGACTTTTCTTACCGAATATGGTGAATGAAAAATGAAAACCATAATAAATGAAAACATATCATCATGTATTGTAACTTTTTTCTTCATGTCTCTAGTCTGCAGTAGATATGCATCAATTCTATTATCTTAATCTTGTAGTGTTTATGCTTGTGAAGAGTTAAAAGTTAAGAAAATGAAGTGATACTCGAGCATGTACTTGCATTCTTGATATGTGTACGATGTACAATGTACGATCTGTGATCAAGATGAGAAGGAGAGAAAAGTATAGAAAAGAGCCGAATGGAAGACAAATAGTAAATTGTGAATGGCGTATAACGAATAACGAATAGCGAATATATATTAGTTTGATGTTTGATGTTACATGGTGTTCATACGGGATGAAGAGCAGAGAACAGAGGACCCAGAAGGGAGTAAACAAAACAGACAAGAGACAACAGGCAGTGTTACAGAGCACCGAAGAAGGCACACACAGCTCACACTACATGCTGAGAAAATACAAACTACAAAATACAAATGAGTGTATGTGTGTGTAAAAGCAATTTGCATTCATTCACGTAGCTCCTCTAACTAATCCCAAATCCCAACAATATACAAAGATGAACAAAGAAGAGTCTCGAGTCTTGTGTACATCTTACATGTACACTTACTTGTATCTGTGTATATGAACAACTTTCAGCAAACTCGTATCTACTAACGGGATTTTTCTCTATCCCTCTCTCTCTCTCTCTCAGTCCACCCTCTTGAAAGAATCGCATGTGTCTACACCCTACAATCTACATGCTACATTTCTTCTGAATTTATAAACTCACTAAACTGATTCTTCAAACTCACTCGATATTTTTCTTGGATATAGATTATAGATGATTCCATCTCATCTCAACTGATCTGATCTTGTATCTTATCGAAGAACTATCAACTATTGACTATGGGCCATCAGCATAATTTTCAAACTTAAGTTCACATTTTACATCAACAAAAGTTAGTGGGCAAAATAATTCATTTGTTTTATCATGTCTTCCATAAAACTGTTGACTGCTAACTGTTACATGTTACACATTACATGCATGTATCTTAGAATAATTGTAGCAGAGCAGAATCTACAATAGAATTTCACATGCAACAAGTGTTCAGTACTCATTACTCATTATTAATTGATCGTACATATTTAATTCTTGGATTTAACCTTTATATAGTTTATGCAAGCCTACAGTTTTACAGTTTGCTGTAGGTTTTACACTGAAGAGATATCTCTAAACATTTAAACAAAAAATTTAGTTTTTACAAAAATTAAAAGTGGAGTACTTGAGAAAGAAAGACCTGAAAAAGTACTAATAATGAAAATTTGGAGGACAAACCTCGAAGAGCTAATACTTAGATAATTGACAGTTTTGTACAATTTAATAAAAACAATTTGTCGGTTATGTAGGAAAAAATTAGGAAATGCACAAATAATGTCAACTGTAGGAAATTGATGAAGTTTGTATAGAATCATAGCGATTTCCATTGCTCATTATTTTGTAAGTTTATATTGTAGTATGCAGTATGGAAATCTAAATAGTTAAATGACATTGACTAAATGAGTTTCAAACACAAACTAAAAATTGTTGAAAACTGAAAACATAGGTTAAATACAAAATCTAAATAAATAAATGTAGGATATAAATGAAAGTAGAACTTTATTTATTATTTAGTATGTCATTTGTTTTTGGTTCGTTGCTGCTGTATGCTGTATGTGGAGATGATGAGAAAGATTTATGTTATTTTACAATATTATGAGTACAGCAGACAGTAACACTTATAGATAATAGATATCTCATAATGAATAATGATAATAATGAGGGAGTCACAATAAAGTCTAGTGTCTATTTAGAAAGAAAGAATTGTAAGTTGTAAGGGATTTAATGAACAAAAATGCATGCAAAAACAGTACATCTTCTACCTTCTACTAAATGTATATAAATTGAGTGTGATAGATCCGTTGGTCTCAAAGCCTGAAAAAAGAAAGAAAGAAAGACGTGAGAATGAAAAAAAAAGAATTGTAAACTGAAAGGTGTGTAGTGTGTAGTGTGTATTCCATAAAAACTGAATGAACACAGATCTGTCTTCGTTACTCTTCGTTCTTCGGTCTTCGTTCTTCGTATTTACTTCTTCACTTCTGTATGTGTATGTAGTGTGTAGTCTGTACAAATGAATTTCCATTCTGTCATTCAGCTCAGTTCAAGTCAAAGTCAAAGTCAAAAAGTTAATAGAAAAAGATGTGTATGGTACAAATGTGTTGGATGGAGAATGGAGATTTCTGAGGTTGAGCGTTGAGCTGTTTCGCTGTTTTCTGTTTGCTATTTCTTCTTTCTTTCTTTTACTGTATAAGTAGTTTGTCTCTTTTCTCACAAATAACAAATAGCATACACTATACAAAGTACATGGCTAAATACATTACGTTTCTTTCTTTATCTGTTCCTCTTCTTTTTGTTTCCTATATTAGTATTATTTGTATTTGTTATTTAGAGATGGAATGGCACAATCAGTGTGTGTCTTAGTATTAGTACTAGCAGTACATGGCACACACAGATGAATCTTGCCAAGTCAGTGTCACACTTTTCATGTCTATTTAATGTCCATTTTACGGGATTTGTGATGTTAACTACACAACTACACACACTACTCACAATGGCCGAGACTGCCGACTAACACCAAACTACAAATTCTTCACTATTCATTTATTTATACAAATACAAATATACTGAATACTGATTCATGGTTTCATTTATCGTCATCGTCATAGCTGGTAGCTATATGCGTATGACATATATACTACAAACTACAAACTATAGACCATATAATATAGAGGCGAGTGTCAGAGTGAGAAATAATGAGGGACAAACAAAATACTTGCTATTTTTATGTAGGTCCACTATTCACTATTCACAATACACAATACATAATATAGAATCAAGATACATTTGTATGGGATCTAAAATAATAAAGCATACATAATAATAATGTGTAATGTATTCATTCGTAAAATACCGAAAACCGTAACCTAGGTCTTCTCTTTCTTTATTATTCACACACTTAACATAATAAATTTAAAATTTTTCCTTATGCCAAGTGTGGCCATTATTTATATCTAATATTTAATATCTACGTATCCATTTGTAGATAGATAGCTTTGTACACTTGTAATTAGACAAAAGAAAGGATACATGCACAAGACACAATAAAAAGTGCTCTGCACAATAAAAAATGAGAATTTACATATAAAAGGTATAAATCAAGTTCATTTTACTGTCTTAGTGTCAGTCTATGCTTTCAAGTGCACGGAGTTATTACATTGTCATTCATTCATTCATTCATTGTTAAGAAAGAAATCAAAACTAAAAAAAGTCCAAATCTTCTAAAGTATTTAGAGAGGAAGGTGGATGATGAATCATTGTTTTTCTGTCATTCTATTCCTTGCTGTGAGTATCTCACACTTAAGTCTTCACTACCTGGTTACTGGTTAATAAGTTTACTGACAGGCTGATGACTGAAGTCGTCAGTATTATAATTATTAACGTATTTCATGGATTTAAATTGACACAAGACAAAAAATTGAGTAAAATCCACTATTACTTTGTACTTTATACTTTATACATCAAACACATTTCAAATAATATCAAGTACCGTAAAAGTTTGTGAGAAGCTTTTGTATATTGTATTTTGTAGTGTTTTTGATACCGCTCTGTGAAAGTAATAAAAACTGACAGACAGAAAAATATACATGCTAAAATTGTAGGTACTGAATATGGAATGGAAATAATACAAAATGGATACAAAACACAAGCATCCATTTTTCATTTTACGACTCTTTTTTAATTATTTTAGATTCTAGAATCTAGATTTTAGTTTCTAGGTACTTTTCTGTTTTAATATTGTACGGCTTCGTCTTCCTCATAAATATTTAGAAAGTCGGCTCCTAAATAAAAAAAATGGTTCATCCCTCACAATAATAGTAGTAATAATAATTCATGCTATTTCATACTTCACATTTCATATTTCATGAAGTTATTATTTATCTCTTATTATATCACACATCACACAGCATGTAAATGTAAGTCCATACTTACTGCAAGCTTCAAACTCCATAGTAAACTTTTGGTTCTCTGATTTGGAAATTATAATTATTGGTCTATTGCATATTGTCAAGAGTAGCAGTTAGCAGTAACCAGTAGACAGCAGCAGTAGCACCTGTACAGTATACAGTATACAGTAGCCAAGTTTTGCCGAGTTGAATACATTATTTTCACCTGAATTACCATGCCATGTAAAAGCCAGCCTATACAGTATACAGAATACAGAAATCAGACAGACAGTCTGAAGTGTAAAGCACAGAACCAAGTGTCACACCGTAAAAAATCTAAAGCCTCTACGATTATCATTAGCTGTGAGTTCAACTGAGAATCCATGTAACAGGCTTAAGTTCAAAATCAAAAGCTGTACTTATACAAATGCTCCATCATTACACACTATAATACTCTATACTCTACATTCTACATTCTGTATTCTGTATTATCTATTCTACAGATATTCGTTGTGTGTGGAAGAGTTGAGACCGACTCATTGAAAGTATTACCTGTCTCAAGTCTTAACTACTATATTATATATTATTCTATGTACGATGTCTATGTGTTTTTTACATACAAAGTACTTTTTGCTTCAAACCAGGAGGAAATATCTATATTAGAGAAGAGTACATACAGTATATACAGTGGACATACAGTGTATGTCTATAGTATATAAAGTATAGTACGTGTAGGCCCTGATTTAAAATGGCTTCACATTTTTGAGGTTGGATTTGAATTTGAATTTGAATTGGGATTTGCTAGAGTTAGTCAGTCAGAGGAGCAGAGAAAATTTGAGGGAGAGATACAGCGGAAGTTTCCGTACTCCGTGCTTCCTGTTCTTTGATGACACTCTCGTGTATCATCACCACAATGCAATAACCAACAAACAAGGATCAAACGTCTGTATTCTGTATATTCTCTCCCTGTGCGTAATTCTACGAGTAGGTATTCAATACGTTCATACCATACATAATGTATCAAATATCAAATATTCAATATGTATGATGTATGCATACAATATAAAATGCATTGCCTGAGCGAGTACTTGGTACTTGGTTTTTATTCTTAGTTGTAGTTGGTATGTGCCATTCGTCATTCGTAGTTTGTAAAATACGTACACTGTACACCTACTCCTACTACATTTAAATTATTTCCGCTTCTCTGACGATGCTTCAAATTCAAATGATATTAAGTACAGTACTATTAGCATCAAATAATTCCATTCCAGTTCCTTTTCCTGATGACACTAAACACTAAATATCCAGGATAATACAGTCGTTTTTCGTTCTGCATGCATCATGCATCACAGGCTCATATACTTAAGTATCGCTAACAATAACTAAAGAGTAAATTTTAAAGAGTAATACTACATAAAACATTTATTTTTTCGTTTTGTTTTTAGAAGGTTTTTCAAAATTATTGAAAAAATTGTTTCCTCGTTCTGGTATGGAAGCATTTTTCCATACCTTACCTATACAGATATTCACCTACACATGTGAAAAAATGTGGACTTCATTCCTAAACCTATTATTTAGGCTGTAGATAGATTTTGTCATGTGATATGTGATGCACATTATTCATTATTCATCGTTCAACATGCATGTCTTTTATTAAGTATTGTACAAAAATTTATACAATTTGGGCTTTCTTTCGCACGTACTTTTCTCAATTATTTATTTCAAAACATATTTATCGTACTACAAAATATATACTTTTGAAACTGTTTTTCATAGGTTATAAAATGACTCATTCCAACTTGTTTGTGTTTGTCATTATTATTATTATTTGGTTTTGAACTTTATACTTA
>JABASP010002062.1:0-23026 GCA_019776565.1 Sminthurinus signatus | reverse complement strand
TCACACGATCCATTGTCGTTCCAAGCATTTCTTCTAATTTTTGGCCTAGTAAAAGCTCTGCAACATTTTCATTAAGCTGGGAAACTTAACATGTGGAACTGGAAAATAGTTAAAAGATCTAGCTTCTAACCAAAAGACACTTTTGATTTAAGTCCCATTACGGTAGCCCCTTCGTAAAAAACGCTGAAACTAGTAGTAAATAAAAGTTTGCCCCTTCCCAAACAGTTGCAAAAGGGTGAGCGAGCGAAGCGAGCTGAAATTTTTTGAGATTTTACGTGCAGAAAGTAGTGAAAAATTTAAAAAATTACATTAGAAAAATGTGCCTGGACCAGAAAATTTAGAAATTCCTGGGGGGTACAAATCTGCATGTTGTACCCCCCAGTCATTTTTCAGGGGGGTACAATGTACCCCCTGTCCCCCCCTGTTCCGCGGTCCATGATGGTATACATTTAGTTTAATTTTCACTCATTTTTTTCATACAATTGTCCTTTTCATTTTGCTACTGAATATTTTGTTCAAATGTGAATCGAGCTTTAAGTAGGGATGAAAATACTGACTGCTGACCGTTAGACCTGTAATCTATAGTCGAGTAAATACAGCATAGTCAAGAGTCAAGAGTTTTTTTTGTCCATGAAACGTCATAAAATGCTATAAATTTTGTATTTTGTTCGTCTACGTTCTACGTGCATCATCATTAACAATTAAACTAAGAGTGTATATTGTATATACTTTTGTGCAATTTTTAACTCTATTCGACATTCTACTCAGTGTGTGTAGTGTGTAGAGATGCTCAATGTTGTCTGTTTTTAGATTAGATAATGTTTTGCATTTCATTGATTCCCCATTGTTCTATTTTATATACATTGTGTTTGAGTTTTGAGCTTTGAGTTTTTAATATAAAAAGTATGGTTCTTTTTTCACAGCGGTGGAATTTGGGATTTAGAATTTATAGAGTTCTTTAGAATTTTAATTTTATTAGTCCATTCGCCTTGTGACAAGATCACAGTCAAAGATTCACCCTTTTTTCCCTTTGTTTTTTATCAATATCATCATCATCATATTGCACCGAATAAAACACAAAAGTATTCAATAGCTTTTATCAGTACAATCTACAATCTGTACAAAATACAAAGGTTGACCATACCGATACTCTATGCAAATTCATGCAAATTGTAGAGGGTAGAGGGTGAATTTTACTTCTATTTTTGCAAACTATGTACTACGTACTACACAGGCTACACAGTCTTTTAAGTTGAACAGTAAATTGAATCGAATTTTGAATTCAGATACATTAAAAATCCTTGTATGTGCAAAAGGGAGCGAAGCACAATGCGAAATTCCAAACTTTTCGTTTTTTTTTCAGTTTTCATTAAAATTGGAACTTCTGAGATACTTTTCAAAGCTAAATACTTTTCATTTTTGATTTAGGCAAAAAGATGAAAAACAATAAATTCTATTTACTGTAGAAAATTGAGTCTCCTCATCTTTTAATCGTCAGCTTGATTTTTTGATCGCGTACTTTGTACTTTGAAACGTGTTGGAGCTTCGCTCCCTAAAAATATGAGACAAAAGACAAAAGACTTCCTCTTGAATGCAACTAACCACACACATCAAATAGATGATACATGAGCATACAAAACATAAAACATGTGCAGAATGTAGAATGTAGAACCTTGGAGTTTGGTGTTTGAAGTATTTTACATGTGATATTTGTATATAGTAGCAACAGGCTGCATTTTTTCTTCTTCGTATGATTTATATCATGTTGTTTGTTTATTTGTGCTCACTGCTCACTGTCGGAGTCAACCATCAATCTGCATAGTTATATATCAGTAGTTACACTGTACATTTTACATACATAAATCTGTGTCTATTCCTCTCAGCTCTCAACCCTTAGCATTTTACTGAACAATGAGCTGATGCTCACTTTTTCAGTGTTTCAGTCTTTAGTGGTAGTGACACAAACTATAAGAGAGAGAGAGGGTAATAATATAAATAATTTTGAAATGATCTAAATGCCCCGTAATGCATGTGTATTGATGATGATGAGTCTCTAGTCTCTACATGTTCTCTCTTTTGTGTGGAAAATAAATAATTTCCAAAAAAGGCAGGAAGGGAATTTCCGGTTTGCTTTATCGGACAACACACACACACACACTATAAACTATAATATGTAAAATATACCAAATGCCAAACACCGACTGCATGTGCTTTGATTCTGTGTATCTGCACATTGTAAAGTGTAAAGAGTAAAGAGTAAATGCATAATATAATATAATATCGAATGTACATTGAACATTCGGTACTAAAAGGACACAGAGTCTGTATTCTATACTCTTTATACTTTGTGTTGTATTGTATTGGAGTCTCGATTCTCGACTCTCGACATTTGCTACTGCAGTGAAGGTAAAAAAAATGCTGCGTAATCCAAATGACAACAATAAGCACATTTACAGGACAGACTGAACAGAGGATGAGCCACTACCATTATTATTATAGATAGATTTTGGATAACTGTAATGCTCTGTATGGATTCTGGATTGTGGATCATCATCATTATCATTATTGTCTGTAAAAAAATCCAGCATGAGTTCACTATCCCCATGAACAAAACCAGTGTAGCTATTTTGTATGGAGTATTGGAAATGGTTGGTGTTGATATTGGCTTTGGTTTTTTACAATTGATTGAATGTTGGGTAAATTGATGGTTGATGGTTGATGTTTGGTGTATTTGGTGTTGTTTAGTAAAATAATGGATTGGATTTTATTAGTTCCAGAATGATTCGGCTCTTTTCTTCTTAGAATGTATTCAATCTTTCGTATTGAATGTTGAATGTTGGTTTAATCCGAAAAATTTGCATTTTGTCCAACACGACAAATGACAAATGGGCAAATTTAAATGACCCGAGTCACTTTAAATAAGGTTGAAGGTCTTTAGTGTAACATTTGCATTCTTTTTGAATTTTAATGAGGAATTTTGGATTTTGGCAAAGTGCAATTATTATTATTATTGTTTGGATTTGGGATCTTTGAACTTTGACTGGATTGGATTGATCTGTAGTCATTTCAATTTTAAAGCATGCATGAAATTTCTCACCAAAATAAATATGCACATTTCACATTTGGGTTTTGTAAAGGAGGTCAATTTAGCTATAATTAGTTAATTAGTCGATATCGCTGTCGATATTATTATGAAATACTGCATAAAACGGATGTTTCTTCTAATACTCTTTTTACTCTGTTCTATTTTTCTTTTCTCTTTTAAATCTCTGCTAATACTTTTAATATTGTGATTCTAAATTCTAGTGATGAAGTGATTTACATTTTACATGCTAAATAATTTGTATCTTTACTTGTTTTTTTTAATAGGTCTGTGTCGAGTTGAAAATGGGCTTTCCAGTATTATTGTCGATATTCCAGAGTCAATCGGAGACCGTAAGCAATATTAACAACTATTAATACATCTTTTACTATTATTGTTTACTATTGAATCAAAATATCTTAGCACAAAAGAAATTTTCCATTTTCAACTCTCTATTGTGGATTTTGTTTCAAATTTCAAAAGAATTATGTATAACACATAACGGCAGAGTTATAAGTTATACTGACTCAGGACTCAAGACTCGAGATGAGTTTACCATTTAAACTTTACAATATAAACATGAACATCTTTGCAATGATTGTTTTACACAGAAATGGATCAGTCGACTGATCCGCGAGAGCTTCCTGTAATTGGAGATCCGTATGATCAAATCGAGCTGAGTCTCAAGTATCCAGACAGCAAAAGGTACTTTGGACTGGTGGGGAAAAGACTGGAATTGAATGAACCTCTTGATCGTGATGCCGATGATATCTCAAGTATTGTCTTTCAGGTCCGTTACTTTTTTTTATCAATACTCATCCATACCTTCATCCACATGCAACATCCATATGCTGTATTAATGATTAAAGTTGTTGTTTTCGTGAGGATCTTTTTTATTGTTGTACGTTGTACGCAGCTTGCAGTGTGAAGTGTGTACTGTTGCCGTAAATCTTATTTGCCTAGACTTTAGACACTATTCTGTAGGCAAATAACTTTAACAATAATAATTATTAAGTAAATTATTAACTCAAACCTCGAATGCCGAAATTTGTCTGCTGTTTGCTCTTTAGTATTTGCGCGTGTCTCATTTCTCATATTGCTGAGAATCAGTTCACATTTATTCAAATTTCTACCTTGAAATTCAATGCATACATTTTATTTTAAATACTTTAAATTGTAACATTATCCGTTGTCCGTAATCCGTGCTGTAGAGTCAGAGAAAAAAAGATAGAAATTTTAATACACAAAAATTAGTTGTTGTCACACTGTGTCAACGTCCACATTTTCCCATTCTCCATCTTGTGAAAAAATCCTTTTGCTTTCAAATTTCAAAATTTTAAATACAATAATAATAGCAATCAAAAATCAAGAATCAAGATACATACATTCAGTATTCAGCTATCAGTATGAGGAAAATTTCTCAGAATCCTCAGTTGCACACATGACGATTGACGATAAACAGTAAGCAGCAAGTATATAGATTTTGTACCATTGAAATATGAAATATGTATGCGGAAAGAACGAGGTACTTGATACTTTCCTTGTTGCGTCCTCCATGGATTAAAAATTAAAATTATACTAAACATCTTTCTCTCAGCACTAAATAATACATATGTTTTTTCACATGCCGGATTAAAAATTAAAACAATGCATTCATATATTAGCAGAATAAATACTAAATACTGTACATTTTGTACACTGTTGTAAAAAAGATACTGTATTATTAATATTTTTTATCTACATTTATGTACTATGTACTACTGAAAAAAAGCATAGCTTGTGTATATTTACTATTTATTGTGTAGACTGTAGACGAACATTGTGAATTGCACACGATACACGATGCACCATGTGAAAAAACTTAGCCTCAATTCTGTGACTGAAAACAATTATTATTTTTACCACTATGTATATTTTATATCCTATATCTTATATACAGTCTAAGCTATGAAATGTGGACTCACTGCATAATAATAATAATATTACCATGAATAACAATGACTTTTTACTGTGATCAGAGTAACTTGGCTTGCGCCTTGTTTTTTTATACAGACTATTTTCTTTAAAAGCTTAATGTGTACACTTGCTTTAAAATAGAAGTATAATACAAAAAAGAAAATATTAATGCAATTTATGCTGTTTGTATTATTAATTTGTAATTGGTATAACCAATATAATTGATGTTTGATGTTTTTATTTTGTTTTCAGTTGGTCTGTACAATTCGTGCAACGGGAGATGAGCGGTCAATCCCAGTGATTGTTCGAGTCTCCGATATAAATGACAACAGTCCAAAGTTCTCAGTTCCATCTTATGAAGTTTCCATCCCAGAGTCCGCTCCAGTTGGAACCACAGTTTTCCGATCCATCTCCGCTCATGATGTGGACTCGGGTGTGAATGGATTGGTCGAGTATTTCATTGTGGATTCTGAGGATGAAAAACCACAAGAAAATGGTTATGGTGTCTTCTCCATCAATTTACCACATCAAGGAGCTGTTACGCTCAACAGGACCTTGGACTATGAAAAAACTCAGAGATATTATGTCACCATCGTTGCATCCGTAAGTTTGAGATTTGAGACATGAAAAAGAACAAGATTTTATCTATTTGAGATTTGTGTAAAAAATATTATTTAGAATAAAGAATGAAGACTCAAGATGAAGATGAAGATGACTTGCTACTTTCTCGTTATGTGTTTTGCACGTTGAGTTTTTGAGCTATGAATCTTTGTAAATGTCATAATAAATATTATGTTATATATTTGCTGAATATGAATATGAATACTGAAAACAGAAATTGAGAAGGAATGAATTTTCGTAAAATGTGATAGGACCAAAATATTTGCATGCGTGATAATACGTACACAATTTCAAGTTATAAATAAATGCAAAACTCCAAACATTGAAATGAGGCGAGGTGTAAGAAAATAATTTGGGTAATCCATTCAAAATTGAAAATAAAAACATGTCAAATCATGTTTCCCCATCCTGGCTTTTGTCAAGCTCGAATCTTGATTGTAGACTGTAAAATGCAGACTGCAGAATTTCTGTGACAGGAAATGAATATATAAAAATATGCATAGTGTGTATTCAACATCTTTTTTATTTGGAATTTTGAATGCTCAAATGTTTAAAAAATGTTATGTAAAATCTAGAATCTACAATCTACAGTTTCATAACTTTTTGTCACCTGCTTCTCTCAAATCTCAAAAAAAGAAAGATAGAATCATGAATCATTTTCATCTTTTTCAAAGTTGTCAAAAATTGATGAATTTCAAATTGTTAAATGCATACACATGTTTAAAATGTTTTTACTATTTTTATATTTTAATTTGTGTATAGGATCGTGCCTTTGACCCAAAATTCCGTCGTACCTCCACCACGACACTCACAGTGGTAAAAGCATAATAAATTATCAATCATACATTTAATTTCTTCTACCCGAAAAAGAGCAAATGAATTTTAAAACCCTTATTATTGTGCTAATATGATATTAATATTTCCCTTCATTGTTTTACATAGAATATTGTTGACACTGATGATCAACCACCAAATTTCCAATTACCGTGCAAAAAACAAGATGGGTTCTGTGTGGATCCGATTTATGAAGCGACGGTAAGAACTTTTTTTTATAAGTTTTTTTCTCTTTTTGTCTTTTTATTATTTTTTCAGTCATCATCTTATGGATAGAATTGTCAATTCTTTTCATTAATTTTTCTATTGGAGGAGTTTCCGATTTTGTACATCCGTTGATTTTGTCTTTGAAGTGTTGAGTGTTTTGAGTTTTGAGTTTTGAATGAGTATGTAGAAATGAAATAGAAATACAACTCATATTACACATTATATACATGAACAATTAACAGTGTATTAAAAAATCTTTTTTCTTTTCAACTTGTTGAGTGTTGAGTGTTGAGTTACACTTGTCGTCGTGAGAGTATCTTTTTCTTCAATCTGAATACACTGCACACAGTAAAGTAGAGACATGATTATGATAAAAAAGCATTTTGCACAAAGAATGAAAGAACTTATAAAAAAAGAAAAAAAAAGAAGAGTAGCGGATAAAAGGTAAAATGAACTTGAAGATTGAAGATGCCTCTGAATTCTGAATCATGAATCATGAATGATGAAGATTTGAATAAGATTAATTATCTCTCATGGTTTGGCTTGTGGTTACATTTTTGGATTTTGGATAGAGATTTTCAAGGGAATAATTATTATTATTAACAACAATAACAACAACAATAATAATCTATTATGGCCACGATGAGACGACTATAAACTACAAAGAGTAAAGAGATTGAGACTTGATACTTGATACTTGACACTTGTACAGAATCTGGATTCAGAATATTACGCATCTTGAATCTTTTGAGTTTTGATGGCTTTTGGTGAGAAATCTCACACACTAGAAACTAGAATAAAAGATAAAAGTGCAGCAATTCAGAATAGATTGACTGTATTCTGTATCAAAACCAAAATTAGGTGCAGCATGAAATGAGTTTTGTATTTTGTATCTAGAATCTAGATGAAGTTAAAATTGACACCTTACTTTTCCCTTTTATCTCTCATCTCTCATTGCTCATATTTAGAGCTTTTTATACGTAGAAAATAGGAAAAGAAATAACAAAGTATTTCGTGTGAATTATGAATTGTTCAACTTCTTACTAATTAAAAATTAGTCAATCACACCTGTGAATTCTACAAGAGAATATTAATTATTATTTATAAAAACTACATCAAAGATGGAAACAAGTTCAATGAAAAAATGAAGCTGATTTTGATTGTTGGATGTTAATTAGATTGCATTGTATTAATTCGTGTGTATTCTTTATTTAAGAGATTTGAGACGCTCATATTTTATTCTCTGTTTTTTTCTTAGGTTATTCGAGGAACGTTGGCTGGTGTTTTGGATGTTCGACCAGAAAGGATTTTGGCTGTGGATATGGACACTCTGCGTTCACCCATCGAGTATTCATTTGTGACTGGGAGTCCTCCAAATTTCGTCGACTACTTTCACATTGATGCGTCGAGTGGAGTCGTGAGACAAATCCGTCCTGTGGACAATGATCACGACACAAGATTTGACATCATTCTCAAAGTAAGTCCCAAATTTCAAGTCTTATTCCCATTTCCCATTCATAATATTTTTTCTGATTCCAGTTGTGAGTTGTGAGCAAAATCAAAAAATCAAAACTCACACACCTCTGCACAACTTGACAATTTTTATTGTCACCCAAAACCCAAAACAGCAAGCTACAAAAAAATGTGTTTCCCTTTTTTTTCACTTTTGGTTTTTGATTTCTTGTGGTTTCTCCTGGGTTCTTTTCACTTGTTGGTGAAGGAAATGGAAAATAATATTTGCATTTTATATTGTTGTAAACTGCAAAGTGCAAAACAAAAAAGTATCTAAAAATTACAAGGGAATTTCCTACTTTCTGCAAAAATTTATAGACATTGAAACTTGACACGTCTTTAATTTTTTATTCTTTTTTTTCAGGCTGTTGAACAAACTCCAGCTAAACGTTTTGCCACAGCTCGATTAATAATTGCTGTGCATGCGGTGGACAATAATCCACCGATTATTCAAGCATCTAGCCTCGTTGGTTATACTGAGGAGAATGCAGCCGTCGGAACGGTCGTCTTGTCTCTACATGATCATCGTCCCATCCTATTTTCCGTTACCGATCCTGATTTGGTAATAATTGGAATTTTACACAGTTTTTCTTACATATTACACATTACAGAGCTTTACTAGTCGAAATTTTGTAGTAAAAGTACATGAAATATAAAAAAAAGCATTTTTATATCATATTTCAAAGTATTTTCTTTTCACACACATTATTTTTTATTTTACATGGTATAAAATATTATGAAATAATCTGTAATCTGTACTGTACTGTTTTTTTTTCTTCACCAGACCCCGAACGATCCAAGGCCCAATTACCAATATGAGCTGACCACGACAGCATTCCGAGTGAATGAAGAAGGTTTGTTAGTTGTCAATGAAGAACATTTGGATCGAGATGCACCTCATCCCAGTGAACTTCACTTCCAGGTTAGAATAATTTCCAATCTCTCATTTATCTATCATTTAATCCAGTTGGATCATAATAATTCTCATCATGATAATTTTCTAGTAAAACTGACCAAAAGCTTCGCAATTTTACCCAAAGAGCTCAAGTAGAGTTTAATAGAGTCGTCAACTATTCGCAAATTTTAGACATGTGACAACTGAAAAATCACAAAATGTAATGGAAGATTTAACATTGAGCACTCTGAAATAGGAAACTTGACATTTGAAAGTGCAAAAATTCTTTTTTCTCTGTTGTCATTAATAACTAATATCTCGAAAAAAAATATTTCTCCCTTCGCCCGTTATGATACGATACACGATGAAAGATGAAAGATGAAGAAGCTGGCCGCATCTGTGGCAAAAGTGACAGTGCAATGGACAGCTTCGCCGTGGGAAGCAGGTGGAAGCATTCCTATTTTTTCCCAATGGCCTGTGGTTTTTTTTCTGAGGAGATTTCAAATTTCAGTGCATCTTACTTGTACATTGTACATTTATTTTTTCACAGTCAGTGTTAACTTGAAACTTCAAAGTACATGTGTATTTTGTATCCGCAAATGCAGAATTTAGATAGATACATAATACACATTTTACACATGTGTACATTGTACATTGTACATACGCACTGCCCACTTACCGTTAGCTTTTTCATTCTATGAAGTTTGACAGGATGTAAACAAAAGTCGTGTCTTTCATATTCTATATTATTGTAGATTTTGTGCCATCGAATATCAAATCGATGGATTTATTATGCATGATTTTAATATTAATTTCTATGTATTTCCTATTTTGTATTTTGTACTAACTATTGACAATTTACTTTTGTTTCTTGTACAGATGATTGCAAGGGAAATTGGTTTTAATGGAGCGTCCAGTTCTCCATTAGTCATGACTGTTCGACTACTTGATAAGTGAGTTCAAAGTTAAAATGGTCTCATTTCTCTAATTGTACATTCTATTATGATTATTATTATTATTGTTGGCATTTACCGTATGCTCGAATAAGTTTGACAGTTTTTGTAGTGATTAGTTTTTGGGTGGTGGACACAAAACAAAAATACAAAACGTGTGATTTTTATCCAAAATTAGGTGTAAATTGTTAAAATCAATAATGTGGTTTTACTTCGAACTGTTTCTGTTTTAGTTTATTTCTGCTTGTTTAATTCAAATTGAAAAGAGTACCGCTAAATACGACAATACGACAAATGAATATAATGAATAATGAACAATGAATGTTTTTTTGTGATTTTTCCTCTGTTTAGAAATGACAATCCTCCAATTCTTCATCGACTAGCCCCTGTCACGATTCCTGGAGGAGATGGAAAACGTGTTATTATGCAGGTATATTTGACAACAAACAAAAAAGTCTCCAAATTCCATACTTTACACAAAACACAAAAGTTGTACTGTTGATTGTTCCAGTTTTGTTTTCATATATCAAAGAATACATTTATATTAAATATTTATTATTTCGAATATCGAACAACACGAACCGGTATTTTTTGATGAGTTTGCTATAAAATAAGAACGTATGGAGTATGGAATAGGGAGTACAAAGTAAAATTATTGTGTGTGATAATAAAAATATCGTCTGTAATATGTAACATGAAATGTGAAATGAAATGATGCTATTGTTGTTTGTTGTTTGTTTCCCCTGCACACACTGTATTTTTAGATTGAAGCGGACGATAATGATGAAGGTGTAAATGCGCAAATTCGCTACAGTTTACATCACATTTCCAACAATGGGAAAGACAAATTTGTCATCAATGATACAACTGGTGTTCTCGAGTCTGTCGGCAAGCTCAATTCCGGGGAGCAGTACAGTATTACCGTTCAGGTATTTGACAGTTTTATACTTTGTATTTTGTATTCTATTCTTTTCTACATTGCACATCCTATTTTGTCTCATTATCAACATTTCAAATTTCAAGTGTGTGTAGTGTGTAAGTTTAATTGCTTACATAAATGAATATCATCATCCTCATACTCCTCCACTTCAAAAGTAAAATTCAAAAGTAAACCAGAAACTCTGAATACTCTGAATTCTATACTTTATATTTTATATCGTACTTGCTACACATTACACATTAGTGTTCACCGGAAACACAAAATATCTCATATGTATCCATTTACTAGTATTTGTTATTTGTACATGAGGAAATGAAATGAACAAAAAAATAACGGCTCTAAAATGTCCTAGTAAATAATGCCCACTTTGTACGTTGTGTGCACTAATTTGTGCATTGTGCACTTGTCTCGTCATTTCTATTTTCTATTCTTTTGTGGAGAATTAAACACCAGTACATGTCACATGTGTAATTTGTTTTGTATTTGGTATTTTTACAGGCAACTGATGGCGGTGGAAGATCAACCCAGGAAATTTTGGAAGTTAATGTGATCAATGGACCGAATCTAAAGTGAGTTTTAACCATTTTTATTGAGCTTTTACATGTTTTCTATAAAATTTAGAATGAAAAGGAAAAAGAATAATATATTTGATATTTGACAAGTGATGAATAAAATGAAATGAAAAGATTATATAAAATGTACTCGAGACTAAAGTTGGACAAAAACTGAATCTTTTTTCTTCTTTGAATAATAATTATAATAAACAGAGCCCCGTCATTTCCTCAGCTGGTGTATGATGTGGCAGTGAGTGAAGGAGCTTCCGTTGGGGCTGAAGTAATTACACTTGAGGTATAGTAAATTTAGAAAAAATAGATGTATTTTTATTCATTCATCGCTTCTGTTTTTGGGTTTCTGGTGTAAAATGAAATGCTTAAAAGTTTTACAAGTAAAAATCTCCTATGTATTTAGTATTTACAAATTATAAGAATTCTACCTAAGAAAAGACAATATAAAAGAGACAAGATGATGAGAGAAAGAATAATAAATAATGATGATGTTTTTTCTATTTTTTCCCATGTATTTTTGTAGGCAAAGGATCCAGAAGGAAAGTCTGTAATTTATGAGATTTATGGTGGGAATGAATTAAAACATTTTACAATTGGGAAGAACAATGGGATCCTCACTGTGAATGGACAACTCGACAGAGAGGATTTAGGAAGGTACTCACTAACGGTGAAGGCTGAGGACGAAGGAGGCCTCTTCACCACCACTACCGTTAACATTCGCGTAATTGATATAAATGACAGGTAAAATATTTAATATGTACAATGTACAAGTGACAAGATAAATACTCAAATCTCAAATTGTTCATTCTCTATTCTCTCTACTTATATTTTTTAAAGATACTTTTATCTATGAATTATGAATTATGAATGAATCATGGCTGTGTCTCATTTTGTGTCGAGTTTTGAGTCTCGCGTCTAGAGACAAATAATTACTCACATTTTCTATGCAGACACACTTTTGCATGTTTTGCTCAATTTTGTTTTTGAATAATAAATAATAATAAAAAAATGCTAAATGGCTCATTTTATACTATATTTTCTATTTGCAGAAATCCAGAGTGGGTGAATCTTCCCTTTGAATTCACAGTGAAAGAAGGCGTAGCAAATCAGATAATTGGACGGATTGAAGCGAAGGATGCGGATGAATTGGAGAATGGAGAAATTAGATATGAATCTCCTCCAGACAGCCCAATCGCTGTAGATCCCATGACCGGCGATGTGTCTACAAAAGTAGCTTTGGACTATGAGAAGCAAAAGGTTCATTATGTTGTTGTGACTGCCAAGGATATGGCTCAAGATTCCAGAATTGCCACTGCCACCGTCACCGTACGAGTTGAAGATAAAGGTAAAAAAAATATGAAAAATTCTAAGAATTTTTATCCTTGAATTTGTAATCTATTAATTATTTTAATTATTAATTATTATCATAAATCATAAACATGAGGAAGGCATTTAAACAAATGAATTTTAATTTTGAACAGATGATGAAGCTCCGATGTTCAACCGTTTTGTGTATGAAGTCTCCATCCCCGAAAATCTTCCAAATACCAGAGTCACTCGAGTTGAGGCCATTGATCCAGACACCGTCAAGAAAATCACCTACTACATCAAACAAGGACCATTTGACAAGTTCTCCATTGACTCCTTCACTGGGGACATTTACACAACTCAAGGACTGGATTATGAACGAGATAACAAACACATTTTAATTATTGGGACGGAGGAGAATGACAGTGGGAATGTTGGTGCGACAACTACCGTCATCATTCACGTCGAGGATCAAAATGACATCCCACCCATTTTCAATGTAGTTCCGAGACCCATAAGACTGGAAGACACCTCTCGCGTAGGGATGGTCATTACTAAACTTGAAGCTAGTGATGGGTATGAATTTTGAATTATTTTTCCTACAATGAATTTAATTTTATGTGTTTTGGAATTTCCAATCCCATTTTATGATCTAGATCTGCACAAGTATTTAAACATTTTTTTATAACTATTTTCTGCAGGGATGGAACTCCACCAGGAAATAAAGTCAAATATGATCTCGTGGGACGTGGGAAAGCTTCGAGGTATTTTGATGTGGATCATGATACTGGACTTGTCACTATCAAGGATGACTTGAGAAAAGAAATGGACACGGAATATCAAGTATGACCTTTTTTATTTATTTTATTTTACTTTACTTTTGAAAAATTACTGATTGATTTCAACACACAAAGAAAATTTCCTAAAGATTAAATAATTTTTGAAACTCTACAGATTGACGTGCGAGCTTACGACTTGGGAGAACCCCAATTATTTTCAGTAGCTACCATCAAAGTCTATGTAGATCATGTGGCTACTGTTCCTCCGGATGTTGGTGTTGGGTTTGCAGAGATTGACTACTATGTGGAAATTTCCGAGAGTGCCCCAGCTGGAAAAGTATTGAAAACTTTGAATATTGTCAATAAACCCAATGAGATGATTCCTCTTCAATGTGCCATCATTCGAGGAAATGAAGATGGTAAACTATTTATTATTTAAATAACTTATTACAAAATAATATAATGCCTTGAAATTAAAAGATTAAAGATGATATAAAAAATGTTGTTTGTTTTTCTGTTTAAAGGTTTATTTGAAGTAAAAGAGACGGAAGAGCGAAACTGTGTCCTCGTCCTCACAAGAGCACATTTGGACTATGAAAAGAAGACAAATTACATGATTCAAGTACAACTCACAACTCTACCGGGGGTCATTAGTAAAAAACGATCCATCACTGCTATTAGTGTCAAAGTTATAGATGAGAATGACAACAAGGTATTTACAATAAAAAACATAAACATTTTTTACCTTTTTACATTTTTATATGAAATAATGGTGAATTTATGAAATCATCTTTCAGCCCGAGTTCATCTTCCCCGAATACCAAAAAGTTGCCAGAGGTAAAAAATTCTTTGCTGCCATTTCCGAGGATGCACAAATATCAACATCTATTATTCACATGAGAGTAAGTAAAATCTTTTTTAAAAAAAATTAAATGAAATAGTTGGTTCTTGATTCTCATTTTGATTCTGATTGTGGTAAAAACATTAAAATTTATTTGTAATTTGTACACAGGCTGAAGATAAAGACAGCGGATCACTCCGTGAGATTGAATATGAATTGGAATCAGAGAATCCCTTGGCCAGATCTTACTTTACAATTGACTCCAAATCTGGTATTGTCTCAAATACTCGGACAATTGATGACATTTCACCCTCTCTCCTTCCCTTCCGTCTCTCTGTTATGGCAAAGGATAATCCATCAGGAAATTCACAAGGAACTCAAGTTCCTCTCATTGTAAGCATTTTTTACTTCATCTTTATCTTATAAATCTTAACCTTTTTGAATATGTAGTTCATATTTTATATTCTAAATAATTATACATCTTTTTTTCTTTCCAGTTGAACGTCATAAATGAGCCACATAGAATGATCCTGGTCATCCAAGGAACGACTCCAGACAAAGTTAAAGTAAAGGAAAAGGACATTTTGGACATTTTGCAAGATACTTCAAATTTAATTATTGGAATTGAGAAAATCACTGCCCATCGTTATCTCTCTGAAAATGGAACACTTGAGTCGGATGCAACAGCCACTGATGTTTGGTTCTATGCTGTTGATCCAATCAGTGACTACATATTGGACCGGGAACATCCAAAAGTTGCAGAGTAAGAATAATAGCGAATAATTACTCATGATTTATAATTTTACTAATAGAATAGAGTTTTTGATTTGTGGATGATATTTTAATGAATTATTTTTGAAAAAATTACAGAACAATTATGAGTCGGGATGGATCCAAGACGATTGCCTATTACGTCTCCAGTTCTTTGGGCGTACGAGCAACAGAAGTTAGAAAACCGATTACTCGAGCTCCCCTCCCTCCCGCTCCAGTGGGGCCACTTGAAAATGACCATCAATGGGCTGCATTCCCCGCGGCTTTGATTGCCCTGGCTGGCCTCATCTTTATTGTTGGAGTTGGAGGAATCTGCTTCATTTGTTACAAATGGTCCAGATACACGGCGTACAAAAATCAAGTACAACGAATCGTCGTTTCCCCGCGATATGAGCCAGTGTACATGGAACACAGTCCAAGTTTGAAAGAATATGAAACTCAGGTAAGAAAATACACAGGAGTTAAATTTTTTCCAAATAGTATTGTGAAAACTGGGAGATTAAATAAAGTAAAAACTAATGACTGAATTATATACTTTTTTTCTGTAGGTTTTACAAATGAGAGTTAATGCTGAGGAGGCTGAGCTTGCGGATGATTCCGATTTACAAATTGACATGAATTTGAATCGAAATCATGTGTACAATATTGAATCCGCTGCCGCGAACTACAGGGACAATATTTTAGGTAATTGGTAATTGCTACATATTTTATCAAACACAATAACTAATAATACATCATAAATAATAAATAAGAAAGAATAATGTAGAAAATACAAAAACTAAATCCTGTGTTTTCTTAATTTTAAAAGGAGGAAGAAATAGTCCAAGTTGCCATACAGAAGGACACAATGTCAGAGCTGCTAGTGATTATAATTATCAACCAGATTTAGCATCTGCGTCAAAAACACCAATTTTAAAAACATTTCAACATCATGTCTCTGTTGAAAAAAATTTAGATCCGTCCGTGACCAATCCAATTTATGAGAGGTAATAAAAAACACACAATAATATACAATATTAAAAGTATCGAAATGCACCCGCAATATCTTTCCAAGAAAGAAAGACAACAGAAAAAAAAAGAATGTTTTTGCCTTGTTTATCACAATGCTATTTCTACTTAATTAATTTATTAATGATGATAATTAATAATTATTATCATATTTTTTATCATACGATATAAAATATGATGACAATGGGAAAAAAAGAGTTTATATAGTTTATTAATTACATAGTATTATTATAATATTATTTTACAACTTTGACGATGAAGCTTCATAATATTTTTATTTATTTATATTTTATATATATGTGCTACTTAAGTATAAATTTAAGCATTTTGGATATTGGGACATGAATTTACATGATACATACTTGTTACTTATTACATAATATAATTACTTATTACTCGTACTACTGATAACTCATAACTGCTTACTGATATTTACTATGTACTACACTGTATTACAATTTACAATAATAATTACGATATACTTTTATATTTTATAATAATTTACAAAATGTTCTGACTGTATGTACATATTATGTCCTGCGATATGCATGTGTGTAACTGACTAAATAATGATCATTATGTATTGAACTACATGAACATATATCAATTTGCCTTGTAGACCAAAAAAATAAAAAGATACATAAATATTCCAGTACTAGATACTTGACATTCTCATCATTCATTTCCCTTGCACTTTTCACTTCTTTCACCTCGACTTTCACCTAAACTCTAGACTTTTCCATTTTCCATGCATGCACAATTTTTCCGAATGAAAACCTATCTGAGCTCTGAGCGTCACTGCTCACTGCTCACTCAATAAAACTGACGACTACATAAAAATGAAAACGGACGAGTAAAATGACATGGACAATCAACAATCCTGAAAGGAACAATACTTGACATTTTTAGGTAATAACTAATGAAAAAAATTAAATAATTTGACGTGCACCTACAAATTTCGACATCTACATTGAATATCAAAGTTCAAAAGTTCATACAGAAGACAAAGAAACGAAAGGAGAATGGGCCGAGTAAAAAAGATGAAGGATCAAAAATCCAATGCTGATATTATTATTTTTTTTATGATTTATGATTGATTTCCCGTTCAGATCGGATGAGGAAGACGGAGTGGTTAGCATCAGCTCACACACTAATGAAAATGTCCATTTCAAAGAAAAAAGAGGATATCATCACAAAAACTACCACCTACATCACAGCAGCAATAAAACTACCGAACTTTGAACAATTTTAGTCATGCCATTCATTATTCATTATTAATATTTAAGTATTATTACAGTTATCCATACATTGTACACATACAAGTAATTTACGTGTCATTTTCTACAATATAGAGATTTAAGAGTTTGTATCCTTTTTATATACATTTAGTCATTTGTACATTTTGTGTGTATTTTATAAAAATACTATGATAATTATTGTAGAGCTACAGAAAATACATAAATATCTCTACTCATACATAGCTTATAAAGGTAAACATTAAAACAAAAAGCACCTGTTCCGTTAATGTTATGCTAAAAAAAGAAGTTCGTTAATAATTATTGTTAATTTTAGCTTCAAAAGATATCTTTTACCTTTTTTAGATGTCATTTTAACTATTGTTTCGAGTTTTGATGATGCATGTTGCAATATAATATTTATATAAATATAAAAAAATACTTGACGACTACAAATCTTTTGTCAAGTATTCATAAATATGAATCCATAATCAACATGTGTAATATGTAAACTTTTTAATAATTTTACTGTTTATTATATAAGTAAATAGCCTTAGAATTTGTACATTGTACAGTGTACTTTTGTACAACAAAAGGAGAGTGTGATGTCTTACTAAAATATAATTATTAAGCTTATTTTATCACACAAGGTCACAAAAGTAACAAACTACAATTAAGTGTAAATATCACATACAGTGTTAAATACAAAATACATGATGCATGTATTCTATATTTTATCATTTTACTACATAGTTATTTTATATTTAAGTTGAAAACAAAAAAATAATAATAAGCACGTTAAGCGTTTTAAATACAAGAAAATTTTTTGTAATAAAATAAAAAATAAAATGTTGACCACTTGAAAAATTACAAAATTGCAAGAATTATTGTTCATAAAAAGTAAAAAGAGAAAGACTGGCGATTTGTTTTTCTGCTACTTTCTCCGTGTGCTTTCTTTTTGTGTGTTTTATTTTTTATTCATGAAAATGAAAAGAGTGAAAGTGTATTGAATATTAAGCCTATATATACTATGTACAGAAAGATTATTATAGACACGCCTTTTGACTTTTGACTACATAATATTTCTTTAGATAGATATTTTCACTGGGAACTGGGAACAGTTGGAGACATCTCCAATTATGTGTGTAAATATTCTTCTTTTGTTCATCGCTACATGCGTAAGCAGTAAACATTGATGACCACAATAGTCTATAGTCTACAGCATTACAATACATAAATAAAACAATTTACATACTGGGGAAGATATAAAATATGGCATGATACATGATAATAAATAAAATTGGATATGCACGTGCATGCAACAGCTCTTATTTGATGTTTTTACATCATCATGGTAAATGATAAACTATACTAGTAAAATAAAGCTCATGTATCAAAGCCCTACATTCTGTGCATTCTATTCTATTTTCTATTCATAGTTCATAGCCAAAATACAAAACATAGTTTATACTGTCCATCGGCCGAAATATTCATCTCATAACCTTTTACTACGTCATTTTATTATGTAGTTTGATGTCATCAACTCGTCTATATTCTATAGTGTATATTGTATTAAAAATCATAATATAGATTCAATTCAAGTTCATTTTGCAAGTAACCGAGCTACACCAATTCCTTGAATAAATAGCAGAATTGCAGTAAAAAACATGGCGTTTGAAGCTGGAATAGAAAACAGAAACATTTGGTTTTGAATTTTGAATGTTCATGAAGGGAGTTTATGAATAATATCATAATGAACTCTATACGCAGAGATCCTAGAATATACATCGAAGAAGAAGAAGATATTACTTCAGTGACCCAACTTAAAGGTATGTTTCGAAATTAGTATATTATCTTAAATACCAAAGAAAATGTATTTTTCAGTGTTGATGATATTTACAAGCAACATTTCTTTTTTTAAAAGTCATTGTTTATTGTTTATGAACAGGTCCAAGTGTATTTTCTAACATGGACGAAGAGAGTGAAAGTGGAAGGAGTAGTAATAACTGTTATCAGGACTATTTTCCACCCAAAGAAATATTTTCAAATGCCCTTAAACTCAGTGAATTATGGGAAATGGGGATGACTGAATATAAACCACTAAACGAAACGCAGCTCACGTGTTTGATGAGTCAAATGGAAAAGCGTTCAACGAATGAACATGTTTGCCTTGTATACTCAAAACCTCCGAGTCATTTACTGTTTAATCCATACAGTTTACAGTAAGTATATTTTTATATTATGGAGAAGAAAATTCTTGCATACAGAAATAAACTATTAAGTAAAATCCACAATAGAAAATAATATTGACATCTGAGATTTTGAATAATAAATAATTGTAACTGTATAACTGTCTACAATCATTGTAGAATAGTTCGTCCAAAAGACCTCAACAACAACAGCAACTTTTTCACACTGAGCAAGTATGGACTAATTTTTTTCTCAAATGATTTCCCCGAGTATACAGAGTACATTCAAATGAGTGACTTTATACAAGAAATGAGAATGTATGAACGAGTTCACAAGGTAAATCGTATAATATATAAATTATTGTCGAATATTGAAAGTTCAAAAAAAAATAATTCAAAATTGTAATTAAAAAAATGTGTCATATTTGTCATAAGTATTCTGTTTTGCTTCCAACTTTCCTTTCTGATCATTTTAAAACATTACAGATTAGATTTTTTCAAGAATTCCGTCTTTCAAAGTCCTTTACGACTTGGTCGAAAAACGTGCAGAGTCTCAAGTTCCAAAAAGCGAGTTTTAACTTGGAAAGGAATTTGGTACTTGTACAACCAAAGTTCTCTGCAGTCATTCCAAAAATCTTAAAACTGATCAACGAGGTATTCAAAATTCAAAATGACAATGACAACACAATTGATTTATTCATTATATTTTGTCTCAACTTTCTCTTCTTTCCTTTCAGAGGAAACTAAAACAATATTATTCTTGGTGCTTTCTCCTTGTTCAATATTATACTTAGGTTTCATCCTTGAATTTCCTTAAACTGGAAGATAATCACGTGTACAAACTCGAGGAATTCATATTAACACAAAAACAGTACCTGAACACTATAAAATTTACCCTACAGGAATTTCAAAATAATGTAACAGAGCTAGTTTTGTCAGTTTGTAATGACTCTAGGATTTTACTCAAGTTTCAAGAAAGGTAAATACTCAATACTCAATTCGTCTGTATTAAGACACTCTACAAGATTTTTTACACATTCTTTTACTTTCACTTTTTCTGTTCTTGCCTCAAGTTTCATTCAAATAGTCGACTACATGCTGTGCGAAGCTTATTACCAAGTACTGAAAAGGTCACTACTTACTTTAACCTGGGAAATTAAATTAAGGACTGATCCGGAAATACTACACGATGAAGATGAGTATTTAATACGACTATCAACTGATTTGGGGATTGACGTAAAAATGCATTCACTATAGTCTATAATATTTTACACATTTTTATTGCAAGACACACAAATGTGTATTTGCCAGAAAAACATACCTACATAATATTTTCTCCTCCGTGTAGGTGAAATCTTGTCTTAATAGGAAATGTCAACCATTATTTTCCCTTGTATTCCATTTTGATTGGAATGAGACGAGCGATGAATACTATAAAAATAATAACTACTCTCCATCTGAAATTATGCTTAAAAGTGCTTTCACTGACTTGATTCAAATGTGGACTGAAAGCATTTTAACCATTTCAAGTATCAAAGATAGTATTTTGGAACGAAATCGAAACTGCAAACAGTAAGTTTACATTTGTACAACAACATAATATAATATTTGGCCATGGAATTCAGAATAATTATATTGTAAATTATACATAGTGTAATTTTGTGTATAATAATTAGGATGAACCAAATTCAAAGGCAAAAACTCCTCTTACGACTTGAGAGAGATTCTGCTTTCCAATATTTACAAGAAAATGTGCACATGTGTTTAGCAAGAGCCTTAAAAACTGGCACAATCTTCACTACCCCTTTTGATGTCATCAGTCAATTTTGTCGAAAATCCAAAGCAATGAACATAATTTCAAGCTTTCAGACTTATAAAAGTTTGAAGTCATTCAAAGCCCAATTTGAGTCCGTTCGAAAAGGTTTTCAATCCATCACAACGAATTTCCCCCAAGGACTGTTCCAATTCAACGACAAAAATTTAATTGAAATTATTCATACGAGTCTAATTACTTTTTTGGAACTACTCCATACTGTCAAATTATCTCATGGTATGAAATGTAAAAAGTGTAAAAAGATAAAAATATTAAATAATCTTATAGATAGTATGGAAATGTTTATAAGGATAATTGACAGGGATTCTCAACGTAATGTAAAACACCAAGAAATAGTTGTAAGAACTTTACATAATGGAGTTCTTGAAACAACTGAACATCTCAACATGTCTCTGGATATATGTCAACTAATTGAAAATCAATTACATCTCTATCATCTCAACATTAAAAATAATGATGTGAAAGAAAAGAAACAACATAAGAATTCTCCTAATGGGAATTTGACAGAAAAAATATGTATACTTAAACAACTTTGTCAAAATAACCAAAAACATGCCAAAAATCAAAGAGCCCTACTAGAAAAGTTACACTATATTAATACAATTTCAATAATTATTAAAGACAAATATGAGAGCTGCTGATAATAATTATTATTGATAATAAATAATTTGTACATAAAGATTAGCCATAAAATATTTAAATTTTTTGTGATGAAATTCATATCATCAAAGTTTTTTTTATTTATAAATTCATTTTTGTAATGCTTTTATTAAAGTTGAGTCGGCGAAAAATTCACTGAAAGAAATAATTATTGTTATTATATATTGAAGAAGACATTAAAATATGTACATATTGTATAACATACATAGAGATTGACATTATTTGTTTGTTGTGTATTTATACTTTTGTTATCTAGTAGTATTATTATTTATTATTCTACTACAAATATATATCTTCCTCTTCTTTTTATGTGTAGAGTCTCTACTACTTCCTGAGAATACCACACAATAATACAATGAACAATGAAATATACGTAATATTATGAAGACCTATAAATACCAATGTATAGTGTATTTTTTATCATTATTATTGTTATAAATTCAAATCTGCTATATCTTCTTTTTTTTACTACTTTTTGTTTGTTGATGCATATAATGTATAAATATTAAATATAATACTAGATACATCTGTATACATGTTTGTAAATCATATAAAAAAAATTATTAATAACAACAATCAATTAAAGGTATATCCTAATAACAAGAGCAAGATTATAATATGTTAAATTTCATCGCTACTATATAATCTATGTATATAACTCTTTTTAAAAAACTCATCATTATCATTTAATTTACGATAACATATGAACGATCCCCAGGAAAAGCGACGTATCTCGTATTCGTGCTCTCATATAAATAACATGTAATAACCATGGAAACAAAAACCGAGATACGTCGCTTTTCCTGGGGATCGTTCATATGTATACACTCCCTTT
>JABASP010002061.1:0-23049 GCA_019776565.1 Sminthurinus signatus | reverse complement strand
ATCGGCTTTTGTGACAGTGACATGTGAAGCAAGCGCATAGTATGACATGAATTGTTAGTTGCAACATCCTATTCAGAACAACAGCCATGCCGATTTTGCCCTGGCGCGAGCGTAGCGAGCTCATAGTACATTGGGAGTTTTGTTAAAATATCTGATACAACAATAGCCTTTCTGGTTTTGCCTCCGGTCTGCGCGCGGAGCGTAGCCCACTTGTGTTACCAAATTGAGATTTGAGATTTGAGTTTTGGGATTGACATGAACCACATATGACATAAAATAAATATACCATCTATCTATCTACATAGCATATAGACAAAGATTCTACAACCTTTAATCCATTCAAGTTGATTCAATTGAATAGAAATAAATATCTATATAATATACATAAAGTGTACATCAGTATTGAATGAAACAGGCTGGAAACTGGAAATTGGAATTAGAAGAATCCACACGACTTTAATAGCATTCCGTATTCAGTTTCAGATTTCAATATATAATATATTAAACACGATGATATTGATATTGATACTGATAATATTATTATTATTAGTGGTATTGTGAAATTATTTGGAATTACACAAGTATTATACACTCTCCGTGGACAATGGATTTTAAATTTTAAACCAAAGCCAAAACCAAATCAGCAAGAATGTAAATTGAAATATTACATTCCAATAATAATAATCATCATCATCTTATTTCATCATAATATTTCTTGTATTTGGTTTTGAGAATAATACTGTTGACTTGTGTTTGTATCTAGAATCTAGAATATAGATTGTACATTTTCGAAATCTTATTATTTTTGTATGGACCAAAAACCAAAAGACAGTTTACACAGAAGCCAATCCACTGTACATTGTACATAGATATGTATGTATTGTATTATCTATTGTCTATGGGCAAAGACTGTGGATTGTCGATGCTTGTGACTCGAAACTCAAGATTAAGACTGAGAATTGAGACTGAGTCTTCCTAATTCCTATAAAATCATTCATCCAAGTTGAATTAAAATTCTCTTATTTGGAACAACCACAGGGATACAATTTGCTCCGGTGAGAATGAAAACCACAACACACAACACTGAATATTCTTAGACATAAATGTACTTTTGTGTTCTTCCTGACCCTCTCTTCTTTTTTGTTTTCTCCAAAGATGAGCAAAACAACAACAACAACATACAATATTCCTGCGTATTATTATATTTTGTTTAATAGTTAATAGTTATATATTATATATAATAGATACCACATTTTATATTTTACATTTTATGCATACATGAATGAATGTACAATGTATAGATTTGGTTGGTTGAAGATTATAGTGCAGACTGGAATCAAGTGGTGTAGAATGTAGAATCTAGAGTGTATAGTGTATAGGTTAGTTACCCACTGTAGATTGTAGATAGATTCAAGACAGTTTATAGTTTATAGTCCATGAGAATATTCCCCAAGTCTCATGATGATTCTGATGAAATTTATGCACAAGAAGAAGAAAATTTTTTCTGTGGCGGTGCTCGACGGTGTATGGTGTATGCATCTTGAATCTTGACTCTCGTCTCTAGTATCTCAAAGTTCTTGAGCTCTTGACTATCTATCTATATCTATCTATCTATCTAGGATAGGAATGGAAGGTGAGGAAATTTCAATTTGAAATGGAGCTTATTCCAAATGCAAACTTTTCCACGACCAACAACAAGAACGAGAACAACCAAGAGTATGACACCAACCACGTAAAAATACACAAGTACATGCATGTACTATATTTACGAGACATGTGTTTTCTCCTTCTTCATTGAGAATTGAGATGAATGAAGGGAAGTAAGAAACAATAATAATAATGATACAACTGGATGAAAACGAGACCAGAGACCAGAGAGCAGGTAGATATAAAGATAGATAGAAGATGTTATACCTAACATATGTATGAACGGAATACAGACACAGGTTGTTGTTTCTTGCCGTTGCAAACAAGAAACTGAGCCTGGTTTCAATGGTTGTGCTCCAAGTATTTTTTGGTCGGAGAAGGATGGACGCATGGTTTATGTTTCGCTATTTTACGTGATGTGTCTAGTATCTAGTGCTGACTATCTACTATCTAAGTCATGTAATATATTATGCACTCTGTAGTCTGTACTCGAAGTTCTCAATGACTGAGAGCTGAGAGTTCCCCACACTAAATAAACCATACCGTACCATTTCGCTTCAAAATTAGTTAAGGAACAAGACCATTTTGTACACAAAACTCTACACATTATCTACTATCTGTACTTCACATCACTGCATCCAACATCCAACATCCACGCACATGTACCTACTACACATGTACCTATATCTGAAGCTAACGAGTATAAGTATGCAAATTCGGTACTTTGTGTACATGGGATGTCGTAGATGAAAAAGATACCCACAATGTTCAGGATTCAGTTTGTAGTTTGTACATTGTATGCGGACGGTACGTAATTTTGGAAAAAGTTGAGCTTTTTTTTCAAACTTTTATGACAATAGCTTGCAGGCTTGAACAATTTCCTCTTTTGTATTCAAAATGCACATGCATGCACATAATACAAATACATCTATGCATAGATAATAGATATGTATGCATCCGATCTATGATGCAGGTCGTAAATTTTGTACAGAGTACAGACTACATTGTATACAGTATTCACACACTACACACTACACACATGGGGACGCATGGAAACATTCTTTGAATGTTTGGTGTCCATGAGCTTCCCTTTTGTTTTCAACTTAATTTTTATAATTGAGTCTAATTGGAGTTTTAAGTTGAAAGCTTTTTCCTTTCCCCCCCCCCCTATCCCGCGTTTCCGAGCTTATTCATTTATTCTACCCGAATTTTTTTTTCTTCTTCCTCCAACTTTTCTCAATTACCTAAGAGGAACCTTTTACATGTATTCTTATATATTCTTGCATCTACAGAGCTCGTGCATTAAAATTAGAGATAGAAAATTAATGTAGAAATTTTACTCTTCATTTAGAAGTTAGTACATGCATTTTGTGTATTTTGATACTGTTCAAATTCACACTGCATCTACAATAAAATCTTCCATATTTCACAACTAAAAACTTTTCTTCATAAATACAAATTAAGATTAAATTAAAACGGGATGATAAAAAAGTTATGACTTTAAACTTTTTTATTCATAATTCATAATCCATGATATATTTTTTACTATACTTTTTACTTTTCACCTAAAGTGAAATATCAATCAATATCAATTATCAATATAAATTTGAAAGTGAATTGAATCTGTAATCTGTGTGTGAACTTAAAACACCAAATTTGATTTATAGCAGTTAAAAAAAAGATGGGGAGATTGGCCATAAATAAAGGAAAACTAATACATGGAAATTATTTATTTTTTCAATAATTCTTTAATTCTTTTAATTGCTCTGTACACTGCACACGCCACTACAACATAAAATTTAAAGCGTCAAAAGCCAAAAGTCATAAATTGTCAGTGCGTAGAATCTAGAGTGTAGAATCAAGAATCCCTATTAAATAATAAATAAAACATGTGAAACCTATTACATGTACCTACTACCTAAACTATGTATAATCTACACTCCTGATGAAGTCTCCGGGGAATTGACACAAACCATGGTCATCGAGGAGGAGAATAATACGCTTTACAAATACAGGTTTCATGCGTTTGATTCATGAAGCTCCAAAATCCATACATTTTGTATGTACAATCTACAATGTACTTGTGCATACAATGGATTTGATTTGTAATAAAACTTGTTTGAGTATCCTCAAGAGTATTTTGGAACAACAATTACACTTGATTTAATGCACTGGGAATCAGTTTGAACCTCCGTTGAAGATTCATGAGATTATTCATTTGGTATTTGGTCTTTGGTGTTTTGCACACTCCACACCACACACGCCAACGCAATTGTATTCAAAATTCAAGACTCTAGCTATTCATGATTTTATTCTACATTGCATAATATTATTATTATTATTATAAAACCAAACTGTACAGTATAATAATTATACAAATTTTAGTTCCAAACTCCACATGATAGAAAATACTCAAACATAATAATAATAATATTATGGAAATTATTTCCGTTTAGCATAGAAATGGTCGTCACAAGTCACACGATACAAATGAATGCATAATAATCCACAATTCATAATGTATGGTGCTTAAACCATAATATTGTCATGCTTTTGACACTTTGTAACAACTAATGACTAATGACTGATGACAAACAAAGGTAAAGGTCACCATCCGAATCTAAAAAAACATCACTTATTATGGCGAGTAACTATTAATACTGAATAAATTGTACTGTATTTTTTTCTCTGTCGTTATAAATAATCTACAATTTGGAATTTGGAATCTTGACACTATATAGACAAAAAAGTACTGAACGTTTACTTGTTTAAAAATGTAATAAATAAAGAATATTCCTGATTTTACTTCTCTGATTACTGATTACTGACTAGACACGATATTACATATTACACATACTTTTTTCGCGTAAGAATCAGTGATATAACATATAGAATATATAGAATTATCCTTTATCATGTACCATAGAAAATAGAAAGAAAGAGTTAGGACGAAAGTAAAAGCCCACACGACCCCATGGGTGTCAGTGGAAGACCAAGACAAAGATTCGCATTCTACACAATATACATTATACGCACACACACACACACACTTACAAATGTACAGAATACAGACACCATACATACAAAGTACATTAAAATGGCATTTGTATCTCCTGCCTGTCTCTCGCCTTTCCCTCTACGGTTGATGATCATTTAGATGTATAAACTTGATACACACTCTCGAAACAAGGGTTGTTAAAATAGTGTGTACAAGCATCCGAAATTGTAAGTCTGTGTTACAACGAAACTAAACTAAACTAAACTCAGTTGAATACTGTATGCATTAGATACATGTATGATGTATTTGCATCATGTGCACATCGTACATATATATAATATGCATTCTGCATGTAAGTTGTACTTTTTCATGTAGGGAAGTTCCCGTGGAAGGGAAGTGAACGTCAAGCGAGTCTGCTGAGAACCATCAATTCCGTACATTAAGAAGAAAGCCGCTGGGTATATAACATTTGCAATTGCACTTGGTTGCCTTCACAGTTGTATACAATACTTTACACACTATACTCTCCCTAAATTCATACTAAATACTAAAACATACATTATCTATTATCTACCACTTCAATGAGTATAAAACATTGTACATGTATAATATGTACCATTGTCCATGAAGCCTACATTACAGAGTCCAGTCAGCTTTGCAGTACAAAATAATACACATACATGTACACGGATTCTTCAAAAGATAAAGATAACTTTCCGTACATTTATACTTTTGTACTTTTTTTTTATTGTACATCGATAGCTACAACTGATAATAGAACAGAAGTCTGTCTACTCACTTGTTAAAGAATGAAGAAAAAATATCAACGTTTTCTTATTTTTTGTAAAATATTAAACGAAACAGCAAACAGCCTAATGATACAATATTTGTATTATATAAGTACACAATACATAAAACATTAAATACAAAATGTTTAACATGTGGAAAATCTGCCGAGTAAATGAACCTCAAACTTGAAAAGATGTCAGATAATAGAAAATTGAGGAAAGTAGTATTTAAGTACGTAGTTGTAGTAGATAGTAGAGTAATGAATGAATAGGATTTTGAAAAAAAAAAAATACATACAACATCCATAATATTAGTCTTTTTCTGTAACTTTTATATTGTGTATACTACTGTTTTTACATCTCCTCCATTCCATTCTCCATAAAAAAGATACATTTAGCATGTAGAAGAGGGCATTGATTATTATTATACAACAGTGGAGTTATACAATCTAAAAAAAACTGCATCATATCATGGGTAGAGTAGATACATTGCTTTTAATGTTTTAATGTCCTGGCTTACTTTGAATGTAAAAATCTTGGAAGATTTTAAATCCTTTTCATCCAATTAATTGTCTATCGTTCTCTCCCCCCTCTCTCTCTCTCTCGTTGCACATTTACTAGTGTGTATTATGTATACTATATACATAGCAAACAACGAAGTTGTAGTGCATCCTGTATTTAATGGATGCGTGGAGAGTGATAGTAAAGAAAGAAAGAAAGAATGTAGCTTTTAAAATTCCCAACTTGATTACTCATAAATAAACTTGTTTCTTTCACTCCATTTACTACACGTATTATCAAATCAAATTAAGGAAATTTGTCTAAACAGCATTTGACATATTTCCTGATCTAGTTTAAAGCTTTAGATTAAACTGTAATACAATACCCTGCATTATATGCATTGAGCATAAGAAGAAGAATGTTCAACATCCAACATAGCTAAATACTAAATATGTATGTACCTACTTATAAAGTATTAGAAAGCACTCTGTTTAGCATTTCTAAAATGAAAACGGTGACTTGAGCAAGATTCAAGCAACAACAACAAAATAGTCTCATGTTAGACAAAATATTTGCTGTATATTTCAATTCTAAAACAGATTACAGGTTGTTTGAATGTTATATATAATTATCATGCATTGTTTTTCCTTTCTTCAAAATATATTGTACATATATATTACAGCTACCAGTCTGTTAAGTCGGAAGACACATCGGACTATAAACTCCAAAAAAAAAATTTAATATTACAGCTATTTCTTAGAATTTTGTTTATATCAGATGAAAATGTGTTGCATATTATTGTATAATACGTCATGTTCCAAACATGATCCCTATATATCTATACATGTTCTACGTTTACCCCTATCGCACAAAAATTCAGTTAGATAAGTAAAAACTAGTAAAAATTTGTTGATGTAAATACCTAGGATCATGTGTGGATGCCGAAAATTAACGATTAACAACAAAGATTTTTTTTGCATCTTGTGTAAAATCAAAAATTTAATCGATACAGATTTTGAAACAAAATAAATCTCAAGCGTGTTGCGACATTTCATATTACATTGAAAATTGAAAAGTAAAAAAAGTAATGTTAGCGAATACTTCAATAATAATTATTATTGTGCATTATTAGTCAATTTAGTACACACACGTCATAATATAATAAAAAAACTGTACTTAAAATATAAAATATATTATTTTATATTTTCGATTATCGAAGAGTTGTTGACCTCTCTTATACTAAATATTTTTATAATATACAAAAGTAGGAATCATTATTGTTTCTATACCTTAAAACAGCACGCATAAAATCATTTTACTTCGAAGTAGACATATTTAATGGTTCAATAATAATGGTCGGAGAGAAATCTTCCATTGTTCCAGTGGTTATTTCTTCAATTCTAATCTATATATGTATAAAACGAACAAACAAATGAGAGTTAAAACAAATCCTACCAATTCTTCATAGCAAAAAAATCAATTAATCCAAATATTATGCTTCTCGTACAATATGATTATTGTTTTAAACATTTACTGTTTTTTTTATAATTTATAAATCTTACATAAAATCTTGTAGCCCATGCTCTAATTTTTGCAAGTTCTTCCAATTTTTCGTCAGTTAACAAGATATTTTTGTTCTTCCGTTTTGGAAGAGCAACTTCTACTACTGCCTTCCTTTTTCTACCTCGTGCCATTTCCTTTTACTTCAATTTCTGATAACTCCTGAAGAAAGAAAAACAGTCACATAGTATTATAATAATACATCATTTACAAACTATTTGGATGAATTAAAGCACCATGTATTATGTATTGTTTTTAGCATTACATTTTTAAAATGATTTCAACTAAATAAACTAAAGCGCGTAATATTTGATTAAGTATTGAATAGGTGATTGTTCTTGATTAAAACTAAAATATTGTTAACTGGCATAATCCCCTCGTATTCATATGTTATTTCTGTTATATATTAACAGAAACAAATAATGACAAAAAATACTAAAACCAAACCTGGTTTCATAAAAAATTTAAATTCATTAAGTCAGCGTCTCGTGTGTAAACAGGTAAACAGTAAAAAGATTCTAAAATACCTATTTAATTAACTTTTATAGAGTGTATAGGGGGTATTGAAATAAGTTTAATTGGAGTTTTAATTATTTTCGTATTCTTGATAATTAAATTCAGATATATCGGGTTTAAAGTTTAAAGTTGAAGTATTTGTAATTTCAAAACACAAGAGTCGCTTTTTTTATTAAATTTTATTAAATAAATACAGATATTACCTTAAAAACCAAGTCAAAGACTAATGTCAGACACCTGAGGATTCTATATATATATTATTATGAAATAAGTTTGTAATTAATTAATCACAGTGCACAGTAATTTATAATTGTCTCAAACAAAAAACAAAACTCGAATCAAAAATCAAACGGCCAACTCGGAATTTAAAAAATGCGAATATTTTGCATTTCTGCAAAGACTTTTTCCTCAGTGGGATGTGAAATTCTTCTATGGTACGAATAAATAACTAATTAAAAAGGTCTAAATATTATGGTTTTTTACAGTTTCTTTTGTTTAAAAAAAGGATATGAAATTAAATTACCAAACATTTGAGAACTATAAAATATGTTTTTTATATATAATCAGTATTGTAAGATGTCCATTTTTATTCAATTTTTAGTTATCCAAACCATGTTTATTATTTGTTGTATGGCAAAATTTACTAAACACAATAATAATCATCATCATTTCATACTATATATTATACTATACTTTTTTTTTAATATACTAAAATATTATAGTAACATTATTATATACTATGTATGTTATATTACATTGTATTGATGAGAATTTGGTACAGAATATTATTTTTTTATCATACAAATATAAAGATGCCTAGAATTTAGGTCCTATAATATATATATATATATACAAATTCATATAGTACATGATATATGATATAATATAATATATAATTTATATAACTTATGAACTTTAACTTATAATTACATAGTAACCTAACAAAAACCAATAATTATTATTGTATATATATATATATATATATTGGAATGGAAATTCAAAATATTTTCAGTATATAATAATGTTTTGTATCATTATATATACTAAATATATCTTCCATGTCTTCCATAATATGTTGAAGCAGATTCAGGATGGTTTATATAATTTTATTACTTTTAATCTGAATTATTTTATGTTGGGTTCAGGTGCTGGTTCTTCCTATATAAAATGAATTTACAAATAGAAACAAAATTCAATTAGAATCATTCAATATAAAAAGGGATTTATTGACTACTTTAATGGTTGTGTCTTTATGAAAAATAAATAAGATTATATATCTATTATGTAGAATCAATTATAATTAAAAGAAACTCTGATGAGTATGAAAGTGTACCGTCAAAATTACTTTATCATCACTGTCATCACTGTCACAATTAGCACAAAACCAAGAGTACCCACGTCTTTTTGGAGAATATTTTAGAGGAGGATCAAGACACAAGAAATGGAATTCCAAATTACATTTGTCACACCTATTATGTATTTAAACAGTAATAAGAAAAGAAATCAAAACAAAAAATTACATGATTAGTACATGATTAAAGTATCATTGTATAAAATTTATATCACACATTTTATGTTACACAGACTTTTTAAACACTCAGGTTTGTTGAATCTATATTATATTATGTTTACTCTAATAAAAGGTTAAAAAACGTTTTTCTCTTTGTTTCTTTCTTACATGACCAAATTCTTTTTAAAATCCGTTCGTTGGCAAGTCACACACTTCCCATCATTGTAATTATTCAAACTAGAGTCTCCTGAGACATTATTATTTGTGATTTTTGGTGGTGGTACCCAGTAGCTAGCATGTTGTTGTTCTTTCTCAGACTTTTCTTTGTTCTGTGCTGTTGCAGTTTTAGTGGTGGTAGTAGTAGTAGTATTAGAAGACGTTTTGGACTTTTCAATAGCAGAATTAGGTGAAACTTTTGGACTGGTACTTGCACTGCCAGGCGTTACATGATTATTTGTAACAGGGGAAACAACACTTCTATATTTATTTGGCTTCTTCAATTTTTCTCGTCCTCTTAATGATCTTGGAGCTTCTGTATCAATAATTTGAACTACTTCCTCCTCTTCTGACTCATCACCACAATCAGAACACATCCTATACAAAAGATGGAGAAAAACAAGACATTTAAAAGTTGTATAGTATTATATTACTATTCTCTATTCTAAAAAGTACAATCTATAAGCCAACATAATCTTGTACTCAAATACAAAATGTGGATATTATTTAAATATTAAATAGAATATGATGTACTCACCATCCAAATGATTTTGACTTTTTAGGCATTCTTGATAGTGGTGGGTCAAGGCAGCCTAAATGATAATTTTTCTTACATTCGTCACATCGAGTAATTAAATGTTGATTATCTGAAGTGTGACATACTGCACATTTCACTATACCCAATCGACCTGGAAAAACAGAATAATTCATATATTATGAAATATTTCATATTTTGTAATTATTATTAAAGTATATTTTGGGATTTTTTACAAAAATTAAAAAATTAGAATGGTATAATATATAACATGGTTAAACATGAAAAATATACAAAAGATATGTATAAGTAAGTATGTACCTGTTGGAGACTGAGACTCATGAAGAGGAGATTTATTAGATTTATTGGATTTGTTTCTTTTACCACTTGGACTTCTCCGATCTCTTTTATTAGGAGGACTTTTACGATTGAGTGCATTACTATGTCTTCGTTTTGGAACTACTATACTATTCAATTTTGGATTTGTTGGAGATAGTCGAGTCAATACTTCTCTTAAAGACTCTAAATTTTTAGTTCTTTTTTCACCTTCTTCACAGTCACTACGATAGGACAAAGCCATTTCTTCGTATATACTTTTGAGTCCGGCATGTTTGTCAATGAGCTCATGTTTATCTCTTTCTAATTTGTCACACTGTTCACTTAGAGTTTCCAGTCTCTTTTCTCGATCCAAATAATAAGCTGCATATTCAACAGTTAGAGCGGGTTGAACATTCCACTTCCTTTTGACATTTGATGCTATCCTCTCAGTTTTATCATCTAATTCATATGAAGAGTCCATTCCCATTATTGCTGCTTTACGTAGAAATACATCCATATAAGATGAAGTATGAAGCATACGAGGTTTCTTTACCCCGTCTTTTGAATATACATTAGAATTTTGTACAAAAGAATTTTCATCTTGAACTGCATTTTCAGACATTGGAGGATATTGAGATGATGATGATGATGATGATATTTGACTATCAATATTGCTTTGTAGTAATTGTTTTGCTACCATTTTTGAGCGAATCTTTTCAATCTTATGTTTACTTCTATTTTGAATTATTTTTTCCTTTTCTGTTAATTCATCAGAATGTTTTCTTTCTTGTCTTGCACGTATTTGTTCTTGTAATATTTTATACATTTCAGCTTTTCTCCTATTTATACATAAGAATAAAAAATAAAATAAAAGACATGATATGAATTTTTCCTCTAATAAACTTTTAAAATGTGTGTTTGAATTTCATTTTTGAATAGGTATATCAAAATATAAACTAAAAAATACAGAGTTATAATTTTTGTTTTACCTTCCAGCTTCACGATTACTATGCATTTTACAAGCAGCATAATATGGATCAGCTACTTGATCATCTAAATCCCTAGCAGTGGAAGGATCTGAAAGGAGTCCTAATTTATGTGCACTATAAATAAAAGATAAAAGACAAAAGATTTTCATTTTATTTAGTTGCTACTTAATGGTAATAAATAAATAATAATCATTATTGTTATTTACTCATGTAAATGAATTAATTTACTTACCATGTAGCATGTAGATAAGTTTTACATAGGCCGGCATCGCATCTAACAGTCATTCCAATTCTTGAATATCTGTCATCTTCACAAATTGAGCAAGGATGGTAACCCCAATAGGTATAATTTACATCCAAAATATTTGCTAATCCATCTTCACCAATTCTTGCATTAGGAGTATATGTGGCGCATATCAAATGAACCCATCTACCAGTCGTTGTCTCTTTATAAACTCCTCCTGCAAATAAATTCATATGTAAGAAATGTATTTTCTAATTTACTTATAATGTTACGTATGATTTTGTGTAAGTAGTAAGTACACCTTTCAATGAATTATTTTCATGATTGTATTGAATCTTGATTTTGTGTTTAGCTTATTAATTACCTTGAGTTGGACAGAGTTCACATTTAATATTCATGAGACCACTTTTACAAGCATCGCAAAACCAAGGTTCAGTCGAATTCGATGATTCTGTACCACTGGACATTGATGCTTGATCACTTACTCCGTAGCACACTATTATAAAAGAAATAACGGAAAGAAAGAGAAAAAAATTTAAAAAACATGATTTAATTACAATTTCATATCAAATGATTAAAACTAAAATCAGCACGTTTAATTAGTAAATATTAAATATATATTATTATAGCGTGAATAATGAATACTGGTTAATCCTGTTTATTGCGGTTCAAATATGTATATGTGTACAACTTACTTTCATGGATAGTTACACCACAAGAATCACATTCAATAATTTCATTAGTTTCATCACTTTTATCCCCCAGACAAAACCAACAGATCAGATAATCCAAATTGACCTAAAATTCATCAGAGAAAATACCAAATAAAAATAAGGTGTAAACTCATTTTATACAAATTCCAATAATGGATTTAAACAACAATGTACATGTATGAAATATGAAATATTATAGATTATAGTATAATATTATGATATGTGAAAACTAACATCTTTTCGACCCTCATCTTGTATTTCCTCCATTTTCTCAACGATACTTGAAATTGACTTGAACTTTGATTTCTTTTTTGATATCGATGATGAATCTTTACTACGCTTCTTACTCTTAGATTTACTTTTGCTACTTTTATCACTACCATTTGCATGAGCAGATTTTTGTTTACTGACTTTTGGCTTGGATTTCTTCGATGCAGAAGAGGCTGTTGTTGGTTTCTTTCGTTTCTTGGCAGATCTAGGGCCATTTTGTTGAACTTCCCCACCAACACCACTACTATCCTTTGACTTAGAAGATTCTAATGTTGTTGGTGAACTACCAGTGGTATTATTTATACTAGAGTTGACTTTAGGTTTTGGCTTTGGTTTTTTCCTCTTTTTCTTGGTTATTGGTGGAAAATTGGAGGTATCATTCATTTTCTTTATAGTGTCACGTAATGCTGATTTACTTGGTTTTATAGGTGATTCGTCATCATCAGAAAGATCACTACTTTCATCATCATCATTTGAAGAATCTATAAAATGTATTGTAATATCACATTGTCAAGTTTAATTTGTATATAATTTATAGCATGCATAAATTACATTTGACTACAAATGTATACGTATAATATACGTAAAAATGTTCAACAGCAGAGAAATGTATTTATCTATTTGTAATGATTCATTAAGAATATTTTAATTAATTAATTACCATCATCAGAATCACTATCACCACTTCCATCATTATCTCCTGAAGAATTATTTGAGTTTTCCTCAGCAGAATCATCATAATCATCACTATCTCCAACATAATCATAGTCAGAGTCATCTGAGTCTTCTGGTAACAGTACATCTTCTACATTTTTTGGTCGAATACGCCTTTTTCCACTCGACTCTCGTTCCACTATAAAAAAATATATAAATGTATTATTTATAAATGAAATATAAACACATATGGAATATGGACGTATGGAGGTATATTATTATATAACAATAGATAGAGGTACACGCATAAAACTATTGACTTTGACTGTATAATATACATTGATATTCAATATTTCAGTGTATATTTAGTGTTTACAAATATTTCCGTGTCAAGTACACGCATTTCATACATAATACATACATTGCTTTGTGTAATATTATATATTAACTACATTTTGCATATATACATTGATGTATCTCATTCACTTAATGTCTTTTTCAACATTAAACTTCATCTATGAACTTTCATGTGTATATTATAGTTAACAGTAAAGCGTCAAACATACAAAATTATTATTACACTGCATTTTACTTTTGTTCCCTACAAACATTTTCACTCAATAATTATTGGTACATTAAGAATCATGATCATTGCATTTGATTTTTCCTCAATTCATTCAAATTTTATGATAAAGATACTCATGTGTGTGTGTGTGAATACTTATTCTATATTCTATACGGGAAATAAGTACATGGATTTACACAGTGTAGGTGTGTATATTATACTGAATTAACCGAAATAGGTACTTATTACTTATATAGGGGGAAAAGTAAGAAAAAGCTTTGTATATATGTCTACTTAGATAGAAGATAGACCATTATGGTAAAAATACAGTACACTGATTTTACACAATACACGAGTCCTTCACAGGAAAGGAAAGTAAATAACAAGAAGTACTGGGAAACTATAGGCATTTAATGTTATATAATATAAAGCACTCGGAAAACCCTAAAACGTATATACGGAATTTAAGTATATATATATATATATATACAAATAAACAACAAAGGAACAACACGTAGATCTAAGATCTTTTCATAATGACTAACACTGAAGTGCATTAGTACTTATACGTACTACATCAACTGCTTAATTCCTGATTCCTCGTCACATAATCAAAAGGAATGTCAAATGAATGAATGGTGAATGTTTATATTTGGTAACAATCTTATAGATTTGTAAAACCTGAGTTGTTATTGGTACATTTTGTTTGCTTTTTTTTTAGTACTGTCATAATATTTAACATGATGTAAACTATATAAATAAAGGTATCAAAAATCAAAATAGAACAAAAAAAAGTACTAATATTGTGTACTTATAACTTATATATTATAATGTGAGTAACTGTCTAATCAGCACATGTGCTGTCGTTCACCTCGTATTCATTAAGTGGATATGTGTATAATGTATATATATATACTATGGACAGCACACTTTACTAGTACCATTGTTTTGTACCATATTAAACAAAGTACTTATATAACATGTATTATGTATGTATTGGGTACATTTTACCGTTAACAGTTAAATAAGATTAAGATTTTAAAAGAAAATAAATAAATAAATAAATGTATATGTATTATATACAGGAAGACATCAATGATGAGTAACCTTAAATACTTGAGTACTTAGGTATTTTAAACATGTATCATGCATTTGTATAGCATCAAATATCAGTACTTTGAAGACAAACAAAACTGTTATATGTTGTATATGTTATACATGAGCAATTCCACCAATTCAATTATCACTATTACATCATAATATTATACAATCATTAAACATTTAACAGTAGATAGCAAACTAGCTAACTAACTCTTGTATGTATATAATTTTACATTTATTTAATCAAACAAGAAGTTTTTCAATAAGAAAACAGAAAAAAGAATGTTTGAAAAATATGTACACAAGAAAAGACTGCTATATATATCTACTATATATCTCTAGACTATAATCTATAATATATAACGTGGAGTACAAATGCAACAGCTATTTTTAAAAGGCAAAAAAGTATCTCATATATAGCGTATATACTTAATCATTAATCAGTATTTTACTTACGTGTACAATAAAGCATTTGATATTCTACTATATATTTTTACTATTCATACTTTTTTTAGTAGAAAAATTGAAAAAGAAAATTGCTCCATGTATATTAAGTCATAAGTTGTAATATATACAATCTATATATATATCATCTGAATAGAGTATTTTTAAATCAATGTACTGAAATAAAAGCCGAAACGCTTATATGTACTTATATCATGTATGAATGTGTAATGTGTATATGTAATTATGCAAAATGTATTATTAGTTATTATAGATATTAGGTATGAGGTGTATTTTCAATAATCAAATATAAAATACTTAAGTATTAAGTATAGTAATGAAAATAAAAATGTGACTTACTCATAGTTCTCACTATGAAATCAACCCCCAAAGGGGAAGGTTTCTTGGCCATCCCGACTATTTTGTTTTTTTTTCTCACTCTATTTATCCGGAACTATATATTATAACTTTGATGATGATACACTCACAAAACTTGTTTGTCACAAAGTATTTAAGTATTACTTTTATATTTATTACTCACTCATCACTCATCACTAAAACTCACACAGTCAAATCAATTCTCAATTCTCAAACAGTTATATAAAATCATTAAGAAGTGTACGTTGTATATATTATGTATATGTGACGAGAAATTATACAATATATTCTATTATAGTACTTTTATATTATTATTATTTTTGTGTATATATATATATATATTATTTAATAAAATGTTATTGGAGAACTAAAAGACTAAAACGAACACAAAACATTCAATGTACCATGTACTTAAGTATATCTACCTAAGTACACGCACTTACAATTTACACTTCACACTACACTTTTATATTATAGAGAGATAAATACACGGAATATAGTATAATAATAAGTATAATGTATGTAGAGAATGCACAATATTTTTTGATGAGAAAGAGAGAAGACAAATTTTAATAGGAGTGTAAATTCTACAGTAAATTTTTAAATATACTTTAATTTTAGAAATTCAAGTAGTAAAAAAAAAATTTAATAGTAAATATAGTAAATACTTTTCAATTAATTGTGTTTTTTTTTCTTTCTCCAGCTCTCAGCTCCCCTCACTCAACTCGGTTTCTGTTTTTCCATTCGCTACTACTTACTACTACACTACTACTTGTAAACTTCTCCGACTGCCAGACACACAATACAGAATACAGTTTGAATACATTGGGTATACTTAGATAGCTTTGGAACATCAAACTACTACACATAACACATACTAACAAATAATAAAATACACAATCCCGCAATCTTAGATTTCCAAGCAAAAGCCACTTTTTACTCTGGCGGTTCTAATATGAAACTTTTACAAATAAAAATACAGTAGCACCCCCATTATCCGAGTTAACATATACCCGAGCATACCGTTTTTGAACTGTCGAAAATAGAATACCGAATTCGATTGTTGGAACCGATTTCATAGAGTCTAGTACTCATTGTCACATCCGTTTTGCCCGAATTTGTTGTGACCCTTTATATCGGGTCATCGAAATTTGCGTTACAGAAGGTATAGAAGATTTAGCTATAGTAGGGGTTTGGATAAATTGGTAGTGAAATCCTACTGTATATAACATTTCAACTCCGAAATATATACTCCAAATTTTTCTGAACACCAAAAAACCCAAAACAATTGTTTGCTTACATCATGTACATATTGAGAAAATACCAAGTGTAAAGTGTATAGTAGATTCGGTGGAGATTGGAGATGCTTTTACTTAAAAATACCATGTAATTTTTCAATTACTAATAGATGTAATAATAAAATATGGACACAGATGATTGAATGAATGAATAAATAAATGAGTTGTATGTATAGTTAGTGTAATTATTATCAATATAACCTTCTTTTTATTTCATAGTGCATAATAATGTATAACAACTACAACATATAAAACGGAAAAAATTGGATCATTTTGTGTTTTAATACATTGACAAATGATCAAATGAGGTATCTATATATGTATAACACTTTATGTACAATGTACATGTAGTTATTAATGACAATCAACAGGAATAATAATAACAATAGTTTAACTATGATTTTGTATCACTTTTAAGTAAAGTAGAGTCCAATGGGATATTTCCTGGAGGAGCTTCAAAATAATCTTCACAAACTACAGATGCATTCATGAGGATGTCACTCCGACTTGTCAGTTTTATTTCATCCTGACGAAGATATAAAGTCCTATTATATTAAAAATATACATAAAAAGTTTAAGAATTAGTTGAAAACACAGTAACAAATAATTACAAATAACATGCCAAATACACGATACATGCATGAGATTATAAAGTAAAAAATGCTTCTTGTTTTTATTTGATACTTTGACTTACTCATTTTCTAAAACAGTATCAAGTGGTTTCACTCCGGCTGTGTCAACTTCAAATAAAACTTCAGAAAATTTAATAGCTTCTTGAAGACGAACAATAGCTTCTTCATTCCCAAAATCAACCAGACTTGTCCTCTCTAAATGATTAATTAAATCCAAACTCATTGAAGGTGAATCGGACTTTGATTCCTCTTCTTCTTTGCCTGATGAATTTGGTTCAATGGGTTGAGATTGACTTTGACTTTGAACTTGTGTTGAATTATTAGTACTTATTATAGAATAATTAAACTTCTGTGATTGACTACAATTGTTACATAGAACTGATGATGATGATAACAGTGGTGAATTAATTGACTTTCCTACATAATTTCTAGACTGTAAACTAATTAAACCATGTTTAATTACAAATGCACGTCGGATTCCAAATTTTAACATGGAATTTGCTATAGTCAACTCCGGCTTCATCTTGAATCTTTGTAATATAAATGTAATATATTATCAGTTATTTATAATTCACAACTAAACGAAATTAAACCAAGTTGTTTTTTGATGCCAAATGAAACTGAAAAATGTAAAATAAGTAAGAGATTCGGAATTCTCAGACAGAGAGGTGTATGAGATATGAGAGTGAGCAGCTGATTTTTCCTCATATTCGAATCGGCTGGATTGTATCGCGGCTCTCCGTTTTATGAGTAAGTTTTATGTGTAAGTAATATTAAATAAACGTAGGATTGGGGTGATGTGGTTTCCTGGATACTATTATGACAAAAAAAAACTGAAAAACCATGTTCTTAAAATTTCAACTAATCAAAAATCAATGAAGGCAAAAACTTGCATAAAAATGCTTGTTTATGACATTAAAAAATAATAAATAACACTTTATTTTAACTTCTTGACTTTTTGAGCAATATCATAATCTATACAAGATTGATTTTTTTGAAACTTTTACAATACATATTATAATTTTATGAAAGATTAAATATTATATTATGTGTGTACAGATAATTTTAAGAAATTCCTTTCACCAACTTGACTGATATTTTTTATACTAACAAGAAACTTATTTGATATTTGATCCATGCATGCAGAAAATGTACAACAGGATTTTTGCCTACTTTGAACACTGAGGAGGAAATGAAAAGAAAAATATACATATATTGTCGATTAGTGGAAAGTCCTTTAATTTATTACATATTACACATACACAGCATATTTTGCAGTGCGAAAAATAAATGTTTTTTTGGCTGTTGAAGAACACAAAGATATGCTGATGATGAAAAATTGTGGAAAAAGGTTAGAAGATGAATGCAGAAAAAGAGTACAACGTCAAATATTTAGGATAATAAAGGTACATCCATCCACATACTTTACTTCTCGTACTGTGTGTTTACTTATTCACTGAAAACTCTATAAATAAACAAGCAAAGAAAAAGTATAACATGTAATATTATGTCTACTACAATGATTTTTAATTTTATGGAAAACGAAAGAAGGAAACACGGCAACAAAGACAAACATGATGTAATACCATTTTTTTCGTCTAAAAGAGACTAAACATTATAATCTATTATAATTATATTGTAGTCCTTTTTTAGTATAGAGATTATGTATTGTATAACTTGTTTATAATGTAATTAGTTTGTAGTTTAGATACATAATATAGTATATGTTTGTTACAAACTCACACGGTATTATTTATATGATGTCCAACTCTCTCTTTAACAATACAAATAAATGACTAAAATCATAATATGCATGTATACATGTTATTATACTACAACGTAAATTAAAAGTACTTTACATGCTCAATAATCGAGTACAAAATTGTTTTAGGGAGACTTTTTTGAAAAAATATATAATAGTGTCAATGTTAATCGCTGCCAAAAAGTCAAACCCATTTATATAAATCTGTGTCTGTATTGTGTGTGTGTATCGGTGTATAACAAATACATGTTTTTGAGGAGTCGTCGAAATACATATTATATACGTAATACGTAACATAGAATATATAGTAATGAATAGTTTGTTATATCGGTAAGAATATAGTAATAGTAGTATTGTGTAGTGACATATTTCAGCATTTTTTCTCAAAAATCGTATATATTGATGTACGTTATTGATTAATCATTATTAAAGTCTGGCAAGTTTTGTCGTCACAAAAATTATTATAAATTTTCACTCAAGTATATTATATATTCCTGCTCTTTTTTACACATTTCGCTCGAAAATAATAATATAATAATATTATACTATTATGTGTAATAATATTATTACAAGATAATACACACAAAACAGTCTATTAGTGGTTTTTTATCAAAATAATTTGAAATTTAGAAATGTTCAAGTGTTTGTTATTTTTTTTTAAATGTTTTGTATACAATCAAAAATGTCAATATAACACGTTCTTTTCTTGTTTTTATTACACAATATAAATATTTTTTATGATAATAATAATAATATATTTTTAGACGTACCTTTTTGTATATAAAAGATTCTTCAAACACTCGACTATATACATAATATACTATAGATTCTTTAGATTTTTAGTTCTTCATCAAAACGACACGTGTTGATAATATTTTATTACCTATATTATGTAGATAACTTGCAAATGATGGTGATAGTTTAATTTTAAAATAATTTATTATGCTCCTAATTCTTCATTTTTTTCATTTTGTAAATAATGGATTCCTCATTTCACTAGGCCTTTTTTCTGAAAAGAAATTCCGTAATACTAAAACTTGACCAACGGAAATTACAACAACTGTGAGGGTTTCAAGGATAGACCATAGCTGTACTCTGTTGAGAATAATCAAACAAAAAACCGACATTAGCAAGACATACATAAACATAGTATTTATAATTATACGTTATACAACAATATGCAAATACGCTCAATAGATACAAAAAAAAACTTGTGTGGAATCTATTGAAGAAATTCCAAAATAAATTTTTAACATGTTTGTCATATTATGTCTGTCATTTTGTATATATATCATGTAAAACAGTATCATGATCTAATTATAAAAATACCTTTCATTGAGATCTTCAGCTCGTTTTCTTCCTTGGGTTTCCCTTAAACGATGATGTGTTTGATAATCAATTACGTTGTTTAGATTTTCGTGAATAGTTTGAGCAGAAGTCTCCAACTATAAAAACATAGACAGAAATTTAAAAATTGTCAAAAAGCATGTTATTGCAATTTGCATTTTTGTGGTTTTACATTTACATTCAAATGGCATAGTCAGTCTATATATTATAGTCTATAGAATTTGTTTTGTAAATACTTTACCTGCGTCATTGCGGTTATATGTTCTCCTACTCCTAGAAAGAAATATGTAGAAAAGGTAAAGAGAATAATGTATAACAATTAAAATAATTTTCCCATACTTGCTTTTTTTTACTGAATAAAATTGATATTGAACATTATATAGAAGAATGCAAATGTTTGAAATATCATCAGTTTATTTTAATAAATTTACCGGGTAAAGCGGGTTCATCTCCAACTTGTAGATCCATATAGACCAATTTATGAGAGAATGTAGAAAATTCATTTGAGAAGCAAAAAGAATAAACACCAGCAAATTCGGGTACAAAAGGGAAAGTATCATATTGTTTCTTCACTTCCTTGTAAATTACTTGTTTATTAGGAGCTTCAATACTAACATCAACATCATAATGACCTCCTGTCACAACCTAGAACATAGAAATCAAAATTATATTATCATATTTGATGTAATTTGTATTATGTCAATATCCAACTTACTTACAATACGTGTTTCATATAAATTATACAATTATACACATCAAACAATTGGCATATGTACTCAAATTTTTGAAATATATATGTGTATATTGATCAAAATTACAATAATTATTATACCTGAAATTCAAACGTAGTTTGAATACCCTTTTGAATATTTTCATGAAAACATTCTTTAGCATTATCTGGAAGTTCAAAGGTTAACTCGACGGCAGAAACAGGAAGTAGAATCGCTGAGAAGATCAACGATCCTATCAGATATACAAAGGATGTTTTGTCTAATTTCCAACTACTTGTGTTTGACATTTTTATTAAAAGTTGTTTTGTTGTGTATTAAATTTAAATAATATATTTATAGTAGGTTATTTATCCTTTGAAAATAATTATTATCTCTTGCTATATGTACACGTTTTAAAAATCATTTACAAGATTTGTAGTAATATATTTACATGAACAAAAGATTTGATTTTTTTTTAAATTATTTTTTTTTATCCTAAACCTATTTAAATCAGATATACACAAATTAGAAATTAATAAAACACTACAAAATATATATCACTCAACAATGTTGAGTCAACATTAAGAATTAAGAACACATATGACCAACACTCACTAATAAAATAAGTACATACGGGAAAATACTTTAAATTCCCATTGTTAATAATGGTCTAGTTGCACACAAAATAATATTACATCCACACCAGGGTGTAGATAATTAAACTGCTTCTTGTTTATACAATAAAATATTAATTAATTGCCGATTCTTCTGTCTTTTTTTTCTACTTTAGAAAATATATATGCGGTTTGGTTTGTATTTTGTATCTGGTGACGTGTTTAAGTTGACATTTCAAATTGGCCTCATGCATCAAGAGGCCATATCGATTTTCACTGCATAAAATCTCAGTGAATTTTAACTACATTTAAAAACTTTTATGCTCCCATATTTCAATGAAACGTGTCTTTAAGAATAAAAATTATGTACATATACATACAGGTTAAACCTTTTGCATTCTCCATGATTAAATTGACAGAGTTTACAACATTTTGGCCCATTAAATAAGCTATAAGCTCCAACTTCTAAGTTTTTTAACAACATTGTCAACATACAACAGCTGCGGCTGCTTTTATATTTTATTTACATATGTTAGGAATCAGAAGGCTGGGATAAATACTGTTAGACGTAACTGTAGACTGTTTTAGGCTAAATTAAAGGATTCTCAAATGGAACCAATTTTCATGAATTTCGGTATTCAAGCCAAATCGAGGGCGAGGAATTCGAATCTGAAGGAATTTCTTGGCGGTCGGTTGTGGTTCAGGCCCTGGAGGTCTCCAAAGTTTGCCCTTGGGCAAG
>JABASP010002060.1:0-23062 GCA_019776565.1 Sminthurinus signatus | reverse complement strand
TCCTTGACGGCAAACTTTAGATTAAAAAGATGATCTATATATATATTGATTAAATGAAATGAAATGAATTAGTTTTTTTTAATACAAAAATACAAAACCGAGAGATATATATAATATAATATAATGTATTTAATTTTGTAACAATGTATTCAAGTACAATTTTAATAGTATATTAAAGACACATAAAATTCATATTCTACGGAGTAAAATTACATGTACTTTAAATCATTTTTGATTATAACTTACTTTCCATTGCTGCTGACATGATGAATTCAGTTAAAAATTTAGACGTAATTCGTAATTCCAAAGATAGATTGTTTTTGTACTACTTTTGTTGTTTGTTGTTTCACTTGAATATTTCACTTTTTCCTTTTAGATGTATTTAACTTTCAATGTAATCACAAACTATTTAAGTATAATATGCAACTAAAAAACTTGACAAAAATTATAATTTAGTTATTATTATGACATTGAGAATTGATTGTGATTCAGAAAAAAAATTATGACTCATTAAGGATCAAGGATTTCAGAGTTGTGATCTACTTGTATTTAAAATAAATTATTTGAAAATTTTAGACACGAGAAAAAAATCGGGTGCATGTTGACAGTTGACAGGTAGTGGTTCTACAATTTTTTAATTGGATTTAATCTTAATTAAAAAAGAAAATCGCAATCATTTAAACATAAACACAATCAGTGCGACTAGTGATTTTAGGTTTCGAGTTTTGTGAATGGAATACATTGAAGGCAAAACGAGAAACGAGAGAATTAATGGAAAAACAAGAGTGCGGTTGTTACACGGGAAGATTCGTGCAAAGGTGAAAGTGAGGTAAGAACAATAATCTATTTTCTAGTTAATATTTTATGTACCGTCATACTGTTAATGAATGCTAAATCTATAATGTAGACACTTTAAGTAAATACAGGAATGTAATGATAATATCATGAATCATATGAATGTAAAAAAAAATGCAAGATACAAGACGGAAGAGGATTTTGTTTTTTGCTAGTTACATAATAGTTTATTAATATATCCTTATTTTATCTACACGAGTTTATTAATTTATCAATAATAATAATAATTTACCATATCATATAATATATACTTATGTATATATTATTATGTATATAATGTTATACTTATGTATAACATAGCTGTTTTTTAATTTTTTTTCAGTGTATGTATATATATGTGTGGGTATAATATAATATAGTATATATATTTATTTTTTTAGTTTTTTTTTATCATCATTATATCGAGTATAGTATATTATTATACTTAATATTTTCAATATCTATCAATATATATGTATCATAATAATATGTAATTTTAATATAAAATTCAAAATTCACCATTATGTTATCATATTATATTATGTATATATTTTATATGTTTTCAACAACAATCAAATCACTCAAATCGAAAAAGCAATATATTTTAATATAGTGATAAGCAAATTTTTAACGTTCGATATAATATAATCACACTATATATTATATGCATATTGCATATATTAAATGTTTTATGTATAGATACACACATTTGTTTGAAATTGAAATACAATTTAATATATATTCCAAGTAATCAACTTGGGTTTTATACAATATATTATGATATCATCATAACATTACATCATATGTGTCATATAGAAAAAACAACAATAATAACATAATGTTTTATATATTATAGATGTGTTTATGTGTAGGTTTATATATATAGATGTATAATAGATACGGTTAATATAATCAAAACATAATATATTTCTTTTCATTCATTACAATTTCCAATTCGTAAAACTGTTTCATATCATATCCTGATTCCTTATATAATACATGTAATCATATAATCAAGGGGTTATTGCTATCAAGTATTCAAAATTTCATAAGAATAATAATGACAATAATAAAAGTTTAGGTAATAATAATTCATAATATATAATATATGTTTGCTTAGTCGCATGTTATATTATATGTTATATGTAGTAGCACGTTTCCCCCAGAAAACTAAAATACTATAATATACAGACGTACAGGCATATGATGCACGTAATTTTACAATTTTAGTTGTTGTACAATATATTTATATACATATGTACTTATTAGTAATAACATACTTTATACATAATTTATCAATATACTATAATTATCATCGTACATTAATTATGTATAGTATCGTTAAATGTCAACATTTTTTTGTTTGTTTTTACCCATTCATCCAATTTCGTATTTTCGTTTCACGATTATACTCTGTATCGTCGTTAAATGTGCGAAATCTGTATAATAAGTATTTACATACAGTATAACAACAATCACTATATAATAATAATATTATCATCATCAATAGAATTTGGTTTTCAATTTTTACTTGAAGGATTTTTAAAATTTTTGTCTCTCTAAATTTCAGAACATTTTCCACCAAAAAAAATGTTTTTTTTTTTAACTTTAAAAGAAAAGATAATCAAAGAAAATGATCACTGAAAAATCTACACATAATATTATTATATTTTATTATAATATGAAAAGCACACACGATTCTAAAAACGATATTTGTTTTCTTTCACAGAGAGGAACAGAGAGAGAGAGAATCATATAATTTTTTAGATCAATAACAATAATAATTAAATATATAATATAACTCATTGCCAGGCGTCATTCTCATGTCTCTTATGTATATTATACAACATAATATTATTGTGATTTACTGTATCTATAGATTAAAATGTAAATATATATAAGTATAATAATATGTACAAAGATGCAACTAAATATTTGGATATACAAACTCAAAAAAACACAAAATATCATCACACAACGTTTACAATTTCCATCCAGGGGTCAATTTGAACAAAAATCGTCATCAGCATAATATTTTTAAATATTAAATCATATTATATGCTTATTTGTAAAAGTTTTAACATGTCCATGTTATAAATACATTTAAATATATATATATATATGTAAAACATATTCAGCATTTTTTTTACGTCCATATTATTCGTTCCATGTCCCAGCAGCGTTTTTTTCTTCTGTTCTAGTCAAAAAGGCACGGCCATATTATTTTTTTTACAGTTATAAACCAGAATTTCAATTTTGAAATTCTTTTCATCACACCATTTCATCTGTACAACATATAAAATATATGGGTCAGAATGAAATTTTTCCTTACTTATTTTGTTTTATTCAGCGTTTGATTATGCATCGCAAAACCGAGATATTTTTATTTTGTTTTTTTTCCATCACGCAGTTATCAGCATCCTTTTATTATATAGGACATACATAACACTTTTAAACAGTGGTAAACGAGAGGGGTAAATGGTTAATGTATTCTGTACATATTATACATATTCATATATTTTTAATGTATAAGTTATAAGTGGTATAATATACAACGTAATGGCAATTATATAATACATGTACAATATACCCAGCTTTCTTCGTATATGTACATATGTGTAATTATTACTAGTATGTACAATGTAGAGAAGGTTATATAATATTATTTAAAATGAGAAACGTGAGACGTTTTGTGTGTGTGTGTGTATTGTACTCCATTGGAAAAAATACTCAGCCTGTGCTAAAAATAATGCACGCTTTTTTACAATATTACACATATCATACTAGTACTTTTACCTAACATGTACACGTGTGTTTAAATGAACCACAAACCTGATGAATGAAGACATAGTATTATATAGTATCCTGTGTTGTTTTTTTATGTTTCATAATAATAATACAAGGGGTTTGAACATCATTTTATTGAATAAAGATTTTCAAGTCTCAGATTTATATTATGTGCTGATGAACTGCCAACAAATTATATTTTTCAACAAATATTTTCCTTCAGTATGTATATATACTTTTCAAAATCATTTAGTTGTTTTTAGAAAGAGAAACAAAGTTGAAAAACAGACAAAGGTAAATATAAACAGTTACAGTCTACACAGTTAAGTACTAAAAATTTCATTACTTATATCTAGCTCTTTGTAAGCAGAAAAACGCATACAAATGTAAAATGTATAAGAGTACATGTTGACACAATGGTAAAAAAAGATTTTTGGATAGGTTTTCTTGAAATTTTGAAAGGGAATTCGTCTAAGCTTGTTGTTGGATGTAATTTTTCACTTATACTTATTTGTAAGAAGTGAAGTCCATAATTATACATGTATATACTTAAATTCTTATTTTGTTCTTTTGTTAGTACATTCTAGTGTCTACCTAGTATGTCCTTGTTTGATGATTGTTCTTGCTAAACACATTACATTTACAGTCAATTACTTTTTTTAATTAATTTTTTTCCCTGGATAGCTAATTCATGTCTGCATTTATACATGCATAGGTTATATGTATAGGTTACTGTTTAATATTTTGATAACGCAGATAACTACATATTATTATATAATATGGAGAATCTAGAGTCTTGCATTCTTAATGATTGTGTGGATGTCTGTATTTATGTATACGCACCTATAGTCAATAGTTTTGTCTATATATGCATGTATATTTTATAGAATAGATATTACTTTCAAGTACAATTGCATCAGTTATTTTTATACACTAGAGCAAAAATCATCAACCATCACTGTGTTTATAATATAATCACTAATGATGGAGAAGTAAGTAGAAGTACAAGTTTTAAAATGAAAACCCTATTCACACACTTTTCATATATTCAAAGTTCTGAAAGTATAACATGTCATACACATATTATATATATATTATCATGTATATGTATTTTATATTTGATACATTATGTCTTACGTTGTAACATTTATTTATGGGTGTGTATATACACACTATAAACTATAATATTACTATAGTTTATAGTATTATATTTTGTTTTACATAATAATTGAAATTGTTAGGTATTTTTTCAAGTAAGTACACCTGAAATGTGTGTCGTGTGTAACATTATGTCATGTATATACATATATTTAAAATATATGATACATGGTTGAATGGCTTCAAAAAAGAGCCTTGAAAACCATTTTTCTGTTGACATTGGCTTTACAGTTGAAAACACGTTAGTAATTTTGGATTCGGGATATATATACACATCATCACCATCACTATACATTATGCATATATATTCAATACCACATCTTATATACACTATTTATGTATATTAATATATTGTAATATAATATGTACTTATACTTACATGAATATGTACATAGTTGAATAGATTTGTATACTTCCACAATAATATTGTATTTCGTGTATGTAACATAATACTTTTATTATATACATACACAATATATTATATTATGATGCTATATTATCCTATATGTATATATAGAATCCTCTTTAGAATAATTTGATATATATTGTGATACACTATTATGTAATATTATTATCATACATTTTTTTACAACATATATAGGGTAAAGGGTAAAGTAATATTAAAAATATTATTATTATTATTATTATTATGTCTGTGTATGTATTTTATAGTGAGTTTGTAGCTACGGATGTTATCGTCATTCATTCGAATTACATATACATATGTACACGTTGCTTTCTCTTGCTTTCACCCATCCCTCATTTTGTGTAAAAGCAAACGATATTCATCTTTCAGTACCTACTCACTTTATATACAGTTTCATTGCACATATTTCCATTCAATTGAATAGAGAGTTTTAAAGCTGCTCCATACGATTGCTTATATAGTGTATATTTAAATATATTATAGTTAGTATTAGTATTACCACATAATTATTTTATGTTAATTATTGTTTAAATGGCTACCAAAGTATATTTGCCGTAAAATAGTGTTGTGTGTAAGTACTTTATGACTTCTCTTATATAGGTAATGTTTATATATAATGTATTTTAATTAAGTACATAGCTATATATATTATATATATATGTACAATATGTATTACCTTATGTAGTACCTTATTACATTTATAGTGTAAAGTGTAATCCTATATATATATATGCATAAATTTTCATCACACAGAATCATTTTTTATTCATCATACACTTTTTCAATCACCCCACTTTTCACTACCTATAAAACAAACATGGAGAATAAAAAACAGGGAGATATATAATATTTAATTTTTTTTATGTACTTAATTAATGATACAGTTAGTATAGTAGTAATCATGATATATTACATACTAAATAAAAGAATTACATGCATGTATATATGTCAGTAATTTAATAACTTGATAAAACTAAAATGTATAAAGTAGACACTTAATCAAACCATGTATTATATATACATAATATTATAAATTTATACAAGTTTTATATAATGATAGTTCCTTTTTTGAAGCATAAAATAAAAGGCATACTGGCATATATAAGTAACCGTCATTGTGATTATAACATTTAAGTATAAGTATAGTTTTATATATCATAGAATATAATATGTAACATTTTTCAGTAGTATATGCAGAAGTTATACTACTAAATTTTATAGTATTTAGCTGTATGTATAATGAGCAAAAATCAATTCAGAAACACACACGTCTGCATAAATTTCTTTCTTCCCTTTTTTTGTGGATAGATACAAAGTAAAGTAAAGTGTATACATATATTCCAAGATTTATGTACGTATGTGTGTATAGAAATGGAATATAAGACATTATATAGTTCCATATCATATAATATGTATAATAATATGCAATTATGTAATTATTTATACACACATTCCATTCACACTGACTGACCTTTAAAGCCCCAATTAAACTCTAATACATTATGTATTATGTATATCATATACATGTATACCTTTTTTTTGATTTTTCATATCTATAATGTAATATGAACGATTTTATACTTTATTTTATAATATAATATTATGTCATATTATTTTTTTATTCTATATAGTCCTTACAGCATTGGTGGATGTGAGCTTGAAAATTGAATCGATTCTCTTTTTTTTCCCCTTTCAGATTATGTAGTATTTATAATGTAGTGATTTATATATTTATTTATTTATATAGATTAAGAATGAAAGCCTTCCATGTGATACTATATATATATAAGTACACAAGTAAGTTTAGGTAGATATAATAATATAGAGAAAGGAACACAGGAGAAAACTGTAAAATTGTGAGTTTTTTTTGTCGTCATAAAAATGGCCATTTCGTAAAATAGGTTTATAATATATTATGAGGTATATATATATAATTTACATATCTGAATACTTTTTCCCTGAAACATTTTTGGCCAAAATTCATGATAAAATAAGTCCTTTTTTTTAAACAAGTAAGGAACTGACGACATTTTATATTCTTTGTTTCTTTGTATTCATTTTTTTTTCTTGTTGTTTTTCAATGATTCATAGTTTTGTATAGTAGGTATATATAGGTTTATCATAATATTGTGTTGCGTATTACATATTCTCTATATTATTTTAAGGTTTTTATCCAAGAAATATTATAGAATTTTTCATTGTTTATATTTTATTATTATCATATTCACTTTTTAAATACTAATAATTTTGCCAATTACTTGTTAATTGAATGAATTTTGTTGTCCATACGAGATATAGACAATAAATCTATTCCTGATTTCATTTTCATTTACCTACACGGTAATATTATCATATATTATATTGTGACTGGAAATTAATTAATTATAGACTATATATATATAGTAGAGTTTATTGAATGCAACAGCAAATTGCACATGGAACCGTTTGAGGAGCACGTACAGGAGCTGTTTCTATTGAATGTGGGATAATTTCACTTGGTGATGATTTATCATTTTCTTCAAGTTTTGGAAGTGAAAAGTAATCAGGGATTTTGTCATCATTATCATCATCATCATCAACTTTCTCATCATTGTCATTACCAGAATTGGATCCCTTCTCACCATTTTCTTGTTTCCTCATATTTTTAATAGCCTTGAGTTTTCTAGTTTCAGCTTCATATGCAGCAAGTGCCATTTCCTCTTCTAAAGTCAAGGTAGGACTTACACATGAATTGTCAATCAAATTGGAATTGTTTATTTTACTTTCATCTGTTTCATTATCCAATAAAAGTTCTCGTTCTGGAGTATCCTCATGAGATGGAGGGATTGGAGACATTTCAGTTTCATTTAAATCCACAGAAGCAAAATCTTCACTAGTTGCTCTCACTCGTAGTTTTATACGAGGATCTTGCATTTCAAGTTTTATCGAAGTTTTTTTTTGTTCACCCTGTACATCTTGTACATCTACTTGTTGTTGTTTGTAAATAGGATTATTGATATTGGTAATTTTATTATTTTTATTATTATTATTAGCACCATCCATTTTTTGACTTTCACCTTCAGGAGAAAGTGGAGTAGATGACAAGGATGAATTGGCATTGACAACTACAATAACATTATCACTTGTTACATGACTTTTACTCCCTTTTAAATTCATGTTTCGAAAATCAAGTTCCACTCCAGAGTCTAAATCTGTAGTGGGACTGCTTCGAGTTGACTCATCACCCACAACGACACCCAATTGATAATATTTAGTAAATTTCTCTGGATTACAAATTTCTTCGGAATTATTTTCTTGAGGACCAGTTTCTAAATTGTCAGAAGTAGTAGTATTAGATTCTGGTCCAGAAGTCGGAGCCGGAGTTGTTGATGGTGTGGAAAGAGAACGAACAGAAGCAATGGAAGAGTCATCATCATTATCCGATCCAGGTTTTCTAAGACTGATTTCTGGTGATTCCAAGTCTAGACCAGAGTCATTATCAGATGTTGTAGATTTTATCATAGATTCTTTTTGGCCGTCCTTTTCTAAATCTAGAATCATGATTTTTTTCTCCTTTTCTATTTCTACAGTAGTTGTTGTTGTAGTTGTAATAGTAGTAGCAGTAGGATTTGGTGTTTTAATTGTAGATGAAATTGTATCTACTTTATTATTGTTATTATTATTATTATTATTAGACTGTTCAAGTTTATTTGCTGCTGACTTTTTCTTTTTATTTTTCTTATTACTTTTAGGTGGATCTTGACTTGTTTTTTCTACTGGTGTTGTTGTAGAAGTGGTAATAGTATCATTATTATTATTAGCAGTGTTGATGGTGTTTGTAGTAGTAGATGACGAAGAATTTGCGGCAACTCCTGTAGGGCATCCATTCTCCACAGTTACTATTGATTTTTTGGAAGACTGTAGAGCACGATATCCTTTGAATCCAGTTCTAGGTCCAGTTGATGGAAGTCTTCGACCAGTCATTGGTACTCTCATTGGCAACATGAACAAACGACTTGATTGTTGTTTTGCCTCAGAAAGGACTGGAAAGATTACACTGGAACTGGAGCCTTCAATAAAGTTAAAGTTGTCATTATTGAGAAGACCCTTATTACTGGATGCAACACAAAAGTTGCCGCCTTTGCAGTTTAAATTCACCGCAGAATCCTTTTTTTCACCACTTTTACCTCCTTTACCCTTTGCAGCATCTTGACCTCCTGCTTGACCTTGTGATTGGGATTTTTGTTGTTGAGCATCATCCTCTTCCTCATCATCTCCATCATCATCATCCTCATCATCCTGGGTGTCTTCAGAGGATGTTGTTGAGATGGAGAGGGAAAGTGGGATTACAGGGGTAAGAGCGTCATCCCCTTGTTTTTTGAGCCATTCACTCACGGCAAGAGTAATACTTTTCGGTCTCTCTGGAGGAATTTGTTCTGGGACGGGAGTGGTGGCTTCTTGTTCAGCCTCCACTTCATTTTCTCGTTTTCCATCAAGAGGACAAGTAATATTTTCCTTATTGGTATCAGACTTATTCTTTGTTGTTGATATTGTTGTTATTATTGTGGAAGAAGAGGAAGAAGGAGTGGGAATACAAGTTTCGACAATAGTAGTACTAGCAGTAGTATTAGTAGCAGAAAGTTCTGGCACAATTACTCGTTTTTCAGTCAAATGCATCAAGTCCAAATCCAAATCCAAAGGTTTAGTCTCCATTGTTATTTTAGTCGTTATTTCAGGTTCAGGTTCCATTTGTGTAACACTCATCAAGTCTTTATCATCAGGTTTCAATAATGATTCATCTTCCAAAGGTTCAGTCCTCATATTTTTTACCAATGTTTCTTCCACTGTTTCAACCCTTTCAGTTGTTTTTATTTCATTTTCAACTCCAGTCTCATCTTTGAATTGGACGGTATGAACATTTTCATGTACAGCTGTAGGCTCATCAGCATCAACAACAACAGCAGCAGTGGTAGGATTTGAAGATGAAGATACTGTAGTCAAATTACTATTATTATTATTATTCGTAGTAGAAGTAGTAGTAATATTTGCAGCATTGATATTATTATAATTATTATATGACGTAGGAGAAGAAGAAGAACAGGAAGAGGTTGTATTTGCTAGAGGTGGATTTTCAAAACTATTGAAACATTCAGCACTGCTGGGATTTGTCCAATAACAACTCTCCTGTGGTAAATCCTCTTCAACTTCATCAATACTTGTAGTTCGATGTAGTGGGTCTGTCTCCGACATTGACAGAGTATCTATAAAATAATACAATAAAATCACCACAATGTCAATAATATGTTCCTTTTATTTAAATTTTTATCAAATTGCTCATAACTCATAATAAAAATAAACTTTCCAAAAAAAAACAAAACACTCAACAATAAATGTATAGTCACAATTCACAATAATGCCATTTAATATTATTTACCTCCCACTGCCCCAACTTCGGACCCTGCAACACTCTGATTAGTATTGAAGGAGTCTGGAGAGCTTGGCTCATTAGCAAAACCATCTGGACTCCTTTGAAGGTGAAGTGTGAGGAGTTGAATGTCTGCTTGATCTTGATCTACTACTGCTGCAGCTGCCGATGCTGATGCTGAGGACACATTCAAATCAGCAGGTTTATTTATTGGCCGTTTTGATAAGGTGAATGTTGATGAGGAGGAGGATGTAGAAGGTAGAGGAAGACAAATTTCTGGAGGTGATTCCATAGAATTCTCTGATATTTCTTCTTCTTCTTCCTCCATTTCTTCTTTTACAATTTGAGCTTCAGTTTCAGTTTCAGTTACATTTTGAGTTGGAACCAAACCAGAAGAAGAAGAAGACGAGGAAACTGATTCGGGTGGTGGTGGGTTACTTTCAGTTGTTCTTACTTCCTGACTTTCTCCTTCAGGTTCCTGTACTTGTTCTTGTTCTGGGACGTCATTTTCCTCTCCTTTTTGTCCAGGTTCTTCTTGACCTTCCTCTGCTTCATCTAGAGAAGGAGGAGGAGAGTTTTCAGTCATTTCTTCAGATTCTACTTCCGTTACTCTTTTTGGCATAGTGGAAGCGAGACAGGAGGCTCGAGAAATGACGGGTGTATCAAAATCATAGTCATATTCATTAACATTTGGAGAATTGGACTTGCTTCGTTTTTTACTCTTCTTTTTAGACTTTTTAGATTTACTTGAGCTGCTACTGCTAGATGGTTTCTCATCCTCTACATAATTGAGTCCCACTGGGATTTTTGAGGGTGGACTCAGAGGTGGAGTAGTTTCAGAGGTGAGGATTTTCTTAACATTTGCTAAAGTATTTAAAGTGTCCGTGGACTCTTCACCAGCACAATCTTTTCCTTTATTCAAAATATTTTTATTAATGACGGCAGTATTAGGTTTTTTCACACAGGAGGAAGTTGTTGATGAGGAGGAGGAGGAAGTAGTTGAGGATGCTGAGGAGACTGGTGAGGATAAACGAACAGTTTCCAAACTTTCTCTTCCCTTTCCACCACTAAAATTAAATGACTTTCTGGATCTGGATGTATCATTAATATTTTCTGTATGGGAGACAGTTTGAGTTGATGAGTTTGAGGTGGATGTAGATTGGATCTCACTGCTCATAGTGGATTTGACACTTTCTTTAAATTCTAATTTGGGATTTGAATGACTTCGGACACTTTTTTCTCTTTCACTCAGAGTTTTTGTATTTGTATTTGCATTTGCATATGCATTTGCAACAGTAATTAAACTAGTTGTAGATTTATTCGTAGTTGTTGTGGACTCAAAATTTTCTGCTCCTGTTGGAGTAGGAGTTCCGTCATCATCATCTTCTTCTTCGTCATCATTCTCATTGTCGTTGTCAATCTCAGCCTCATCTGAAGCTTCATCTGTCAACTGTAATGTCACACAATCAATAGATGATATCATTATCAGTTTCAATCATTTCACTATTATTTTAAGTTTGAATTAATTATTGTTATTGTACAGCAAAATCATAAAAACAAAACAAAACGAAAGAAGAGATTATTATTTATTATTTTTTATATCTAACCACAAAACAAACAAAGGAAAGAAAATAAAATAAATGATAATATACCATAATATAAAACAAAACAAAATTTATAACTAATAAGGATACAGAGGATACATAGAAAAAAAATAAATCAAGTTTCATTCTACATTTCAAGGTTTATTCAATCTATCAATCTATGAACATTCAATTACCATGTATTGCTTGTAATTATTTATGAATTATGATTATTATAATAACATAATCTTTTTATTCTTGACCTTTCAAAATTTTCATGTGCATTTTATGGATTTCTGTCAAAGTAATCAATAATATGTACCTTTCAAACTAATTTTTAAAGGAAAATAATGAAAATCTCTCCATGTATATGTCGCAATTCAGAATGGAAATGGAAAAACACTCCTTTTCACATTGAAAATTGCAAAGTGCATGAGGTGTGCACATGCATGTTGGAATGACAAAAGTATGACATGATCACGTCACATGGTTCTTTTTTCTGTTTTTACTATAATATTATATATTATACATATCTACAGTACACACAGTGCAAAATGCAAAATGAGAAAATGTCTCTTGTTTAGTAACAAAAGGATATTATATATTATACAGTATGCAAAAAAAAACTGTCCAAAATGTCAGTAAATAAGATGGACAGATTCGGACGTGTGCTCAAGTTTCAGAATACCTAATCAAGTGAAACTCACTGTCTCTCTTTCTTATTTCATACAGAATACAGCAGGCCCCTAGATGATACTTGAGAAGGTAAAGGTAATGAGAAATTCCCTACTTAATAATAATAATAATGGTAAAATCATATGTATTATACTACTCTTTTACTTAATTCATATTACTATGACGCATATATACACATAGAAAGTATGCTTTTCTTATAAATGTCACTGCAAACTCTGACAGTCTGACAAAGATAATACACACATTACCCATTATCATTATAGATCCTAAATCTAAATAGATATCATAATATGGTATATAACATATAAAATATATTATGATATGATATGGTGTGATGTGAGAAACTGGAGCAAAACAACACGATACACGACATAAACAATTATGACGTAAAATACAAAATGTACACAACTGAAAAACAAAACGAAGAAAAAAAACACTAAACATTGTGTGCACTAAATGTCAAAGACGAAAGAAGGTACAAGATACAACAGACAAGAGACAAAAGACCGATTATATAGTACAGTATAATGTATAATGTGTACGATACATATGTATTATGTATACGCTACTTATCATTTTTACAACTAATTAAATCACACTACATCACATATCATTCATTATTGTATGTACATTTACATGTATATACTCATATACTACAAATAAACATAAAAGTACAACAACTACTCAGTTCACAATGAAGGACAAAGAACGACAAAACATGAAACAAGAGGAGAATCATAATTCTAACTTCCATATCTCTTCCACATGAACAAAATTGAAATGTTTTAACAAAGAGATAGAAATGAGAATGAAGAAAATACAAACAGAGGATTGAAAAGAAACCTGTCAAAAAATAAAAAGGGTGTAATTTATTAAATAATCGTCATATAAATTGTAGAAAAGATAAATTAAATGTGCTGTAGTTTTCAATTATTTGTTTTGCTAATAAGCAAAAATTATTAAGTAATCAACCCATTTAGAATTTAGTTTAATCGTATTGAAAATTTCCTCAAGGAACGAAAACTAAGGAATTTCATGATGATAATAATAATATGCCATCAGGAAATGAGACCGGTTTTAAAAACATTACATGGAAAAACCAAAGGTCGTTTTTGATTTTTTTGAGAGATCATCTAATGTTTTGTTAGAATATTATTTGTATCCCATTTAAAATGTGACCAATTTTAGTAAGTCTTTGATGTGCAGTTCCAAACTACTTAATAATGAAAAGTGCTATACCTCATGCTAGGCCTAACTAGTGGTAATAATACTATGTAATATTATTATTTTCATCACTATTTCATGTATGAAATGCCAACTGAATGCCAACAAAAACAAAAATCTATTTTCTTCTTCATTGTCAAAAATGCCAACAAACTAACTGTACATACCACACATCAAATAATGTAACAATACATATTATACAGTATTTATTCTATTCGCCCAAAGAGATAAAAGATAATAAAATACCTACTACGAGAGACTAAGAACTACTGAGGGGGAAAAAGGGTTGAAAATGAAACCAAGCTCTAAAATGATCAGATCACTAATCATTACATTAATTATGAAATAACTAGTACTATATGTTTTATTTTTATTTTTTATACTATTTAAGAGGAAATAAACAAATAAATAAATAAACAAACAAACAGAAAGAAATAAAAACAAATGAACAAAAACAGAAAAAAAAACTAAGATGAAGAAGAAGACAAGAGGGAACTTGCTACTAACCTGGTTCCTTCGTCTCTTTTTACGTTTTTTTCGACTAGAATTTGCAGAGATTTCAAGACTTGAGACTGCAGCATCTCCGATCATTTGCGGAACCACAACACCTAATCATCATCAAATTATCGTTATCGTTAACTTTTTTTTAGCTCTATTTTTGTTTACGGTTTTGTGGTGGGTAAATATATATATATAAAGAAAAAGAAAAAACTCGAAAAGCTCAATAACACAACTAAAAAAAGTGAAAGTCTTTTAATTTTTAATTTTACATATACATAGAGGAGGATTTCATTATTATTGTTTTTGGTTTTGGGTTCATAGCAGCATAATATAGATATATAGATATTATAGAAAATATATATAGTGTTTTAATAGCAGGAGCACGAATTTTTTTTTTCATTCAGAAAAAAACTATTGGGAATCATATTATATTATATTGTTATATATCATGAGCAAAAAATATATATTATGTATGTACACAGTATACACAAACTAAAATTAATCAGTATTAATACTTTTTCTTTCTTAAGGAAAAATGTCAAGTTCAATCTCAAGCTTTGGATTTTTTTTTCAGTTTCTCTGACTAACGAAAGCTCATAAAACTCATATAATTCATAAAATGTTATCATAGTAAGTCATGTCATTACTATATTAAATATATAAAAGTTTAGAAACAATGCAAGTCTCATATTATATTGTATAACATAATATATAGAATTCAGCATCAGTCATCATCATCAGCAAGTTAAAAATTCCAAAACATTTAAAACAAAAATAAAACAAAACAGAGAAAAAATAAAATGGTTTTCAAAAAAAAGAAGTAGTAAAATTCAGGATCTGGGAAAATCAAGTAAAAAAGTAAACGTTAAAAATATTTAAAGTGATAAAGTAAAAAATGCTTATTGCATTATTATTATTATATTATATAAAATCTCAACACTCGTTAACTCATGTATATTTAAAGCTTGTTACTTATTGCCCCTGATATTTAACATTCTTACTTATATATTTTATGATTATTATTATATTGCTGTCATTTGTTAGTTTTTTAAGTTTTTTGATTACTGCACTCTGCATTCTGCATTTTGTTAACCGATTAAATTATTAATGAGCGGATAGAAGGAACAGAAAACGTAAATTACGTAAAACATAAGAATTATAATAACAACAATAATAATAATAATTATTGTTTTTACTTAGTTAGCTTCCCCGAGACATGACACATCCCTATCCAGTATATTCACCTACCGTATTCCAGAGGATGCAAATTAGACATTCCACATTCAAGATATTTTAAATTATGACAAGTTTAAAACTATATATACGAAAGACGTGCAACTTCCCCTTCAAAAGCAGATCTGATTTAATTTAATATTTAATGTTTCATCTTCAGTCCTTCAGATGTGACAGGACAATATAATTAAAGACGTACATGTACAAAATTGTATTATAGCACAAGAATAATTTCCCCAGTGTTAAATAACAAGTTGAAAACCAGTTCTTTTAAAAATTCCCAATCCCAATAACTAGACATACAACGTATTTAGACAAAATTAACACATAGCTATAATGAGATGAAGAAGAGGTGTAAAACTGTAAAATTATCTTCAGTTTAAAAAGCCTCACTATTTCTAAATATATGTATTATGAATTATGAAAAAAAAAACAGCCGAAATTACATGTGTATGTCTCTAAAATCTAGATGGATGGAGATATTTACAATTTACTTATAACTTATACAATACCGAATATCCTGTGAGGTTTACTGGAGCTGCAAACTTTTTGTGGAGAAAGTAGACACAAGACACAAGTACCAAGGTCAAAAAACAAATAAACGTCCAAATCCAAAACTTTGTTGGTTTTTTTTTTTACTTTTTTTTTGTAAACCAACTTGAACAAAAATGAGAGACAGTTGGGAAAGTTATAGCTTCCAAATTCCTCACTCGCTTATAGTTTCTCTCTCTCTTTTTTTATCTCTCGTAAACCAACTGCCAGAAACTGGAGAAAGTCACGGATGGAGAATGGAGAACTCATGTCAAAATGAGACTGGAGAATGGAAAAACAATCCTTCAACTTATATTCTCATACTCATCCTCATCCTCATCGTACATGTAGGCTAAGTACATACAAAATATAATACAAAGGAGACTGAACATGATTCATGAACATGACTGGTCATAGCATAGAAGAAGCTAGAACGTTCCGTCAAAAAATCACCAATGCAGCAGAGAGCAAATATTTACAAAGTGTCACATAAAAAAACCGACACACGAGTTACGAGTGTAATCAGAATTCAGAATATAGATATATATTATTATATATGTACAACATACAGAATACAAAGGAAGACATCAGACACCAGCCACAAAGATATACATATAATATATAATATATATGGTTATCATACGGAACGGAACATATATATATATTTATACTTTATATAAAGCTGTACAGGCTATACAAAATTTATATGTCTTATGTATTCCAATAAACTAGGTGGAAAGTGGAAACCAGAGATCAACGGGAGTCGAGGTGCGGATAGTTTTATTAAACTGTATGGTCTACAGCAACTATAGGGAAGAGAAGGGCAGAAAAGAATTTTATTTATATTGTCAGAGTAGAGAGTAGCAGATGGACCACGTCCAAATACCAAATACCAAGTACCAAAAACCTCCCTTTTTTAGCATTCAAGTCGTCATTTAATATAAAAAATATAAGAATCCTCCATTACTACTTTCTACCCAACTGCGTCCTACATATTTTCATGTTTTGACTCAATCTCAATCCTCTCCTCCCAAATCCGAAATCCACAATTCACAATCCACACAAACATTAATGACCCCATTCCAAACTTGACTTGACACTTGCGGCAAGTTCCTAGTTCTGTTGTGATTTTTTCCAATTTTCCCCTCTTCATGACCAAATCCCTTTTAAATTGTACTCGAGTGAATCGAGATTCGAGATCGAGAGTCGTGAAACATGACATGACAGTTTTAGGTTTCATAAAAAGAAACAAAAATTCAAGAGAACAAGTCAAGTCAATTCAAGTCAAGGTGACGGGTGGCAAGTTCATGAAATAGGAGAGGAGGATGATGACATGGCAATATCAAATAATATAAATGCAATTTCAAGGCAAGGAAAAGTTTATAAAGTTTGAGAGTGTACTCTGTATTGTGATTTGTGACCTATATGCAGAGATCCCATTTTAACACGAGATGCATCCCAGATCCCAGATTACAGTCTCTCCAATCTACCTACAGATGTACAGTTGAGAGTGAAACTGCATAATGCACAAGTACAAAATGCATGATATAAAATGCAAATGAAATGGAAAATGGAGATGAAACCCTATAGTGCATAATATCATCTTCTGCATTCTGTCTCCTGTATCATACCCCTACAACCTGCATACTACATACTACAAACTACATACAAAGTGCACCAACCACCAACAACCTTGTTAACCTTCCTCAAATAAAAACTGCAGTACAAAGTGCATCAGAGAAAGAGAGAGAAAGGAGATAGAAGATGGATATATCAAAATTTAATTATATTACTTCTCTACTCGTAGACATAGGGAACATTTTATGCCAAAATGTTGACTGCATACTGCAAAAAGTTAAAACACATGCTTTTGACGGAATGACATGAATGTTGTAAGTTGTACGTTCTATATTCTATATTCCATACTCTACATGTTAAAGGTTACATGTTACATGTCACATCACTGAAACATAAAGGCTTTATCCTTCCAAAAGCGTGAGATAGAGAAGTAGAAGAGCAAGATGAAAAATCCTATACATTTCAAATTTCAACATTCATTACTAAAGTTGAAGGATAGAGAGAGAGAGATGTTCCTTTTCATCAGAATTTCTCTACAATTTATTTAATAACTTTTATACGTCCTACAGTATGATGTACAGTATGTACAACGTACAATGGACTTTGGACTGTGGGGAAAAGTAGACCAAAAAGAACCAGGAAGAATAGAAATTCACCCAATTTTCTCTTCTGTCCATTTCTATTCCTTGTCATGTCACTTATTTCACGTACACGGTACAAAAGGGTTGTGGTATATTATATACTTTATAGTTTACAGATATATGGAATTTTGTGGAATGCATTGAATTGAACTCTCCTGACATTTTCATTTTCATTGTCATATTTCCATTTTCAAAAGGCCTTTCCGCTCTTTCCTCCTTTCTCAACTTTTCTATTTTCTATTCGTGTGGGCCTCGGTTTCTCAACTGTACTCTTTCACCTCGGACTGTTTGCCTCAAATCTCTCTCTATTTTCTACATGTGTAGTTGAAAGTATAGTTCATACTTAATACAAAATACAGATATTTATATAGTTCACAGATTCGCCGTTCTGCTTATACTACAGTACTTATGACATGACTAGTACATCAAATTACGCTCCAAGTTCCTTCTTCTTTGACTCTTCCCAACTCCAAACTCCACACTTCCTCAGACACACATTTATACAATATTATATGTTCAGGTCTACAGTAAAAAGTAAAATCCTATACAAAATGGAAGTGGAGACTAAAGGAAAACTGAACTACGTACTTGAAATGTTAGTCTTATATATTATACTAGTTTATGAAAAATGGAAAGCAAAAGAATGGATACATATTATATATACAGAAAATGGATAAAATTGTAAACTCAAATAAAATTTACTAGATGTCAAATCTTGAAACTCGAAACACTTATATAATATTATAATATAATATTGTAGTTATACACACGAAAATACAACAACTATATAACAAGAAACTATTTGAAATTCAAAATCTCAATTTAAATTCAAATCCAAAGAGGCGATAATGAACATGAAATAATTCCTATTTAATATAATAAATTATTCATAATAATATGTAATAACAAAAAATAATAATATAATATTAGGTGTGTACACAAAAACTTCAAGCCAAACCAAATCAAACCAAACCAAAAACACAACAAAACAAAACACAACTAATGTAAATTACATTATGTAATGGATAATGGACAAACACAAAACAGAAAACAGGAAAAAGCAAATATAATAATAGTTATTATTATTGTAAAAGGGATACTTGTACTAAATAAAAAATAATACTCGTATGAAATTAATATTTGATATTGAACTTTTTACACAGAAAAACAATAATAATAATAATAATATTCACAATAATAATGTAATACATAATATACTTTTATAAATAATAATTAAAATATAACGTGTAAAATTAAAATGTGTATTTACAGGAAAAGAATAACTAACTAAGAAGGCGATAAGATATTGAGATTTTAGAAAGAAAGAAAGATAGAGATAGATAGATAGATAGAGATAAAGAGAGAGAGGAAAAAATGAGTACACTCACCATTGAAGATAGGCGGGGGCGCATAGACGAACCCACCAGGATGTGGATAGAGAAAATGTCCAGGAACCGAGTTGAGATGATGCTGTGGATGAATTCCGGGAATTCCGGGCATCGAATGATTGTTCGGATGGTGTGTAGAGGCCGCGGCGGGTATGAAAGTTGTGCCTGGATGATGTCCATGATGATGTGGTGGTGGTGGTGGATGAGGAGGTGCCTGATGCAGATGATGAGGAACTGGAGGTGGATGCATTGTCATCACATGAGGAGGAGGAGGAGGATGCTGAGCAATTTGCGAATGTGGTACAAATGTTATTGGACCTGCAATATTAGTAATATTGGATAATTATTCATATTCATTAAAATAATCCTTTCCATTTCCTTCAATTTTATCTACTTACATTTTAGATTCTACATTTTTACATACCATTTGAATTGACTGGTGCAACTGTAGAACTATTAACAGTCGTTGAAGACAAAGAAGAGGAGTTAGTTTTAGCAGACCCACTCGCTGTTGTTGAGGTTGTCGTTGTTGCTTTTCCTGTGGTGGTATTTGTATTTGTAGTTGTAGTTGAGCTATCATTTGAGGAGCTTGTTGTTGTATCCCCTGTTGTTGATGAGGATGTGGGTGTTGTTTTGTCTGTTGTAGATTTTTCAGTCGTCTTGTCTTTCTTTTCTTTTTCCAATGATGAGGATTTTCCATCTACATCCGTCGAACTAGATTCCGTCGTAGTAGTGGAACTAGAAGTATTAGAAGTAGAAGTGGTCGTCATAGTTTCAGAGGCGACGGCTGGAGCTACACTTCCCTCTGATTTATGACTGGTTTCAGAGGAATACACCACATATCCCGATGACGGCATGATCGCAGCGGGTGAGGGCTGAACTTGATGATGATGATGAGACTAAAGTAGAAGGAAATACAGACCAAAGAAGTTTTATTAATTTAGTATCATATATGATATATATATGTAAGTTTAGTTTTTCATCTTGTAACCGAACTCGTAAAAATAATAATTATAACTAAAATTCAATTTCTGAAACTCTTCATTATTGATAATAACTGATATGATAATCTCGTTCATCATTTGTTTTAGTAAATATCCATAAAAAAATAAAAAATACATGAGCATGGATTTTAGTACGTAGGTCCTCCGTGATAAAGGCAAGTAATAAAAGGCTGTCATGTATACGAACGGAAAGTTTTACCTTGTGTCTGAAAAAATTGTGACTTGACGAGAATAAGAAATGAGAAGAAAATGAAGAAATTTCAAAATTATTTTGAATACCAAATACATACTACATACACAAGTATGTATGAATTTATGTATGACAGAGTGTACGCGTAGTTTGAACCATGGAAAGAAAAAACTTTTGTTTGTTGTTTAATAACAATGATATTGTAATCATTGTTATTATTCAAGTTTTCAAAGACAATCGAGACTCGAGACTCTAAAGTCACTCGTCTTTGCCTTCTTGTATTTCCCCATGGATTGTCATGTCAAGATTTACACATATTATGCATACAGTATACATGGAACTATTCTACCGTCATCCTCCATCCTCAATCCCCAACCTCGTGCTCATACTCAACTTGTACTCGTACTTGTAGTCGTTCTCAGTCTCCAGCATTCCTCAACTGTTTCGTTTTTACTTTTACATAATTATCTCTGGAGCAAGAAAAAAACATACCCTCTTCTAGTCAAATGTTGCTGCAATACACAATATAAAATATATACCATAATATAAAACATATGTAATATGTATAATGCACATGCAATGAAATTGCATACATCCAATTTCCAGTGCAGGTGTTTACAGAGATTTGTTTTATTCTTCTACGTCTGTCTCCTGTTTTAAACAGATTTCAGAAGAATGATACCATCTACAATCTACATACATATATATGCATAGATACATACAAATGATATATAAAATTAATTGATGCACGTTTATACGTATATGTACTCGTTCCTCTTCCGACGAATAACAAAATGGTGAATTTATACATGCATACATATAAACACAGACATGAGAATTACGTCAAGGAAATCGAGAAAATATGTGTGTAAGAACAAGGATGGACAGGATAGGACGAGTCACTGAAAGTCCCAAAACCTACCAAAACCAAAACTGAGGAGGACAAGGACAAAGAAGAAGAATGAGAATAAAAAGTCTACATATTAGACCATGTAACAACTTTTGGAAAATCCTTTGAATGCGCTAGAGACTTGTAAAGAGTACAGAGCACAGAGTCTTGAGTACAGACTCAAGGAAAAGGAAGATGAAAAACTTGCTTTGAGAAATACGGGGAAAAAACTTGACAAACAATTACTGGAGTTTGAGACTGGTGCTGAATCTTCTTCTTTTTTAGGTATAACTCCAACTCCGACTCAAACTGGATGTACAGTGAGTACAGTGTACAGACAGTTAGCAGTGAGGAGGGAACAGTGTACATTGTGTACATATACGATAACGATAAATGACCCATAAAAGTTTCGAGTTTTCCACTCGCATTCGTCTTGGTATTATTCCACATTTCCCTCTTTTCCTCCTGTTTCTCTCGGCTCACTTTGAAAACTCAACGCGCGTCAAGTCGTCACTCACAATCAAAAGAGGCAGCAGCAGAAGCAGTAGTAGTAGTAGTAGTAGAAAGGAGGAAAAAAAGAAATGAAAAGGGAGAAAACGTCTTCGTTATTTCTTATTTCGCCTTCCTCTTCTCCCTTTTACCCAACAAAACAAATTCGACAAACGAAGGGAGAAAAAGAGATGGAGAGACCCAGTGAATGCGTTCAACTAGCAAATTTCCGCCTTTTCTCGTCATTCCCAATTCCACAAACATAACATGAAACATGTATACTGTATACTGTATCTACACATTTATGCTCATATGAAAACTTGTTTTTCTTTTCATTTTTACTTTTTTCTATGATCACGATCAGTGCTCAGAGTTCAGTAGATGGCTGCCCAATCCATAGGAAACAAAATGAGAAAATAGATGACATTTTTTCATGTTTTATTATTTACGTTTCTTGACTCATTCAGATCAAAATTTAAAAAAGTTTACCCACTTTTACTGCATG